>JAQQSK010013974.1:0-11296 GCA_028658325.1 Potorous gilbertii
AAGAAAAAATAGCTATACATATATACAATAGATATACATACATTTTGACTACAATGTTTTTCTTTTTCCAATATTCTTTTTTTTAAATTAAGAAGTATTTATTTTCTCTTTTCCCTATCCCTCAATTTAAAAGAACAAAAGAAAACTTTTACAACAAATATGCTTAGTCAAGTAAAACAAATCCCACATCATCCATATCCAAAACTGTACATCACATTCTACATTCTGAATCTAAATGGAACCTTGTGGGATGATAAACCTAATAATATAATTCAAGAGCCCCTATTAGTATGTTTCTTATTAACAGTTGGCCAATAGATACAATTACCTCTTAGCCAAGATATATATTAAAAGAGAGAATAAGAACAGTAGCTAGAAAGCAGACTCCCTCCTAGAAACTTGAGATGTACTCTTCCACACATAAAAATAGCATCCATGGAAAGATTAGATACAAATTTATACAAAATACATTTCATTTAATGGGGACAGATACTGAGATAAAATTGGAGTCAGGAAAGTGTCTTCATCTGAACAATCAGGAGAAAAGACAAGAAAAAGAGAAGGAAGGAAAGGCAGGAAAGAAGGGTCTAAAGGGCTCTTGTTCTTGGGATTATCTGGAAAAATGAAATTCTTGATTCTATAGAAAACCAAGAATTTTACTACTTTTGACTTTGAATTTTAGGTTTTTGATGCAGATTATGATAAAACTGGGTCTTGATGTGCTTACTTTATATACTGAATTTCATAATTAAGTTTCTCTGCATGGATTGTTATATTAAAAAGTGAGAGTTTATAGAATTTGGGCCCAGATTTGAGAAATAAGTAGATAAAGCATTCATTAAAGGCTCAGGATATTTCAGAAACTGTGCTAAGCTGGGGGTATGAATACAAGCAAGCAATGCAGTTCCTTCCCTCAAGGGGCTTATGTTCTAATGAGGGAAGACAACATATAAAGAGGAGCTGGAAAGTGAGGTGAAAGAAGTGGAGGAGAGTGGTATTGTCGTGGAGCCATGGTGAGGAGATGGTTGGAGAGCTTGAAAGTTAGAGAGGCTTGGGCCCAGGCAAGAGAAAGCAAAAACTCATCTATCAGAGCTGAGCCACCCAGGGATGGATTCCAAATTTCTGGTGGATGTGGAAGTGATTGGAGAGTAGGTGAGTGACAGCTGAGAAGTATCACCATCTCTTTCCCATTCCTCCTTTCCTTCTTTGCTTTTCCATTCCTCCTTTCCTTCCTCTCTTTTCCATTCCTCCTTTCCTTCCTCTCTTTTGCAATGCCATGAATGTTCACGTTTTTAAGAGTAGAGACTGTGGAGTGCATAAATCTCAAATACTGGCTTATTTACCTCCTGTATGATAAACACATACCTATCTCTTAGGTGACCTCAGTTTCACATCTGGAACATTTATACAAAACTCTTCTAATTGGTGGAAAAAATGCTGGCTGAGGGCCACACGTATGCAAAAAGTGAAAGTGGGCTGAGAGCTTTGAAGAGGAGAGAGATTGTTCATTGCTGTTTTGAGAGATAGAGAGGCACGTGTGGTTCCAAACTCTCTTTGGGATGGACTCCAGACATGTGACAAGACAAAGACAGGCTGCAGATGGCAGTCATACATGGGAAAATTGTCTCATCAACATGATCTTGATTTCTACTTTGCCTCTCTAGAGGCATTCTTTAGATCCCTAAGGATTCTTTGATAGGATTAGAGTCTTTCCTTGGTTGAGAAATATCTCATGCTGTTCCCATCTAAAGAGCTCATTGAGTCTTGGCTGTATACTAGTATATTCTAATATGGAGAACTTCTCTGATTGCTGTTTGTATCTGCTATCTTACTCACTATCCATTGTTTTGGATGGTCTTTTGTGTAGCTAGCATTTGGTGGGAAGGTATCAGGCTCAGGTTACCTTCCCCGTTTAAAAGATAGTGGCCAGCAAAAGAAGCTCAAATTTTAAAATCATGCTCCTATACCAGCAATATTTAAGGAAGAAGATGTATATAATTATAGTCTGGTGCTCCCTTTCTGCGGTACTTTCCTTTCTGAGAAAAACAGAGCAAGCAATCTCATGACCTTCCCCTCCCGCTCTCCTCCAGGCTCCCTTGGAGAGGGGTGGTCAAGATTCCAGAACTATCCATTCTCCCTGTGAGTTGCATTTCAACAATTCTTATGGACCAGGGATGGGGAACATGTGGCTTGAGGCCACACATGGCCCTCTAGGTCCTCAAGTGCAAGTTCTCCACCCTTGGTCCACTAGGGTTATCTAAATGTAGCTCACCTTTGCCTTACGGACATACACATATCCTACATGAACAGTACATACCTTCCGTGTGGGAGCTCATCCCAAATGAAGAATATCTCTCCTCTCCAAAATTCCCTCACCAACTTGACCTCTCACACAAGCATACCATATTGCATGATCATTCTCTCCACCATTTAGGAGAGTCTTATGCAAAATGCTGTAGAATCCATACCCAGGTTGCAACATGATGGCATTTCCCCATAATGGAACAGGCACTTTTCTTACTCTGCCTTATCTCAGAGCAGAATTGTGGAAGTGTGTCATTTGTAATCAGAAGTTGTTTAAATTAAATTAAATTAAATTTGTGTGAATGACCCAAATGAGCTAAATTTCTTGCTGTAGAGAAATACTTTGTCTCTTTATCTTTGAGCTACAACTTCCCCAATGGGACTAAATTATATTTTAATAATAATAGTAGTTAGCATTTATATGGTACTTTAAGGTTCTCTTTACATATATGAAAAAATCTGATCCTCCAAATAATTATGTGAAGTAGTATTATTATATTACACGAGGTGTTATTTATAGAGGAGGAAATAGAAGTTTAGAAAAGTTAGTTAGGTGACTTACCCAGAGTCACACTAGTGACCTAGTTGGTGTCTGAAATAGGATCAAACTTTGGCTAAATCCAGCACTTGGCCAGATCTAGGGCACACTGACTCTTGAGGGAAGATGGTGGTGGAGTTGAAGCTATCGGCCCCTGAGAGATGAGTGTGGTTAGGAAGGAAGAGAGAAGGTAGAAAATGAACTTTTCTAAACTAATCATAACCTTGATCTCGACCCCGAGGCTCTGCCTATTGGAGTTGCATTGCAATTGTGAGCAGAAGTTCCTTCTCTCAAAGGTCTCGATTCAACAGTGAGCAGCCAGATCCTGACAGAGTGAGAACTTTCCTGATGTGAATGCCCCTCATGAGCCACCACTGGGCTCTATATGCTGTCTTTCTCTGTTATGATGGAAGCCCCTTGTCAAGGTCTATCTTACTTTTTTGGCTTCGTAACCTGAGCATTAGCGCAGTGGCTAGTGTAGAGTATGCACTTAATTAATGCTTTTTCATTCCTTCATTCACTTTGGACAGAGCTAGAACAGAATCCTTCTCTTAGGCTTCTTCCTCAAAACCATCTCTTTTCTTTTAAAAGTCCCTTCCAACTTTGGGAGATCATAAAACAGTAAGATCCTGTTTATTCAGCAAGTGTAAAGGTTTTAGGCATGACCAGGAAAGGAGAAGTGAAAATAGGTACTTCCTGAAGGAGAAATCACAGCTGGATTTCCTTCCCTACACAAGAATTACCTTTGGCTGAGGTCATGTTTACAAGGGACTTGCTACCATTGGCAAGAAACTCAGACATATCAGGGTTCTTGGCAATGAGCCAGGTGACCAGGAGACCTTTTAGTTCCTAAAAGGAAAGTAAGAACTCAAGAAATTTCACCTGAGGATAGATGTAATGGTTTCTCCCAAGACTGCGACTACGACCATGGCACTAACCATGAGAAAAACCAAAGACCCTGTCTTTAGGATCATCAAAGTCCAGGGTCTCAGAACTGGCAGAAAACTTAGGGGCTATTTAGTCCAGGCCCTATCTGAATGAGAAGCCCTTTGCTAATGCTCCCAATGAGTGGTCATCTAAGCTCTGTTTGAAGATCCCCACTGGAAGAGATGACCCATCCCTTACAGAGGTCAATTCTGCTTTAGAACAGTTCTAATTGCTCCTCCCTTCCATTATTAAACCTACATTTCCTTCTCAGCAGCCCACTGCTTCCTTGGGAACCAAAAGGGACTAATTGTGTTTCCACACGACAGCACTTTAGTCTTGATATTTGAAATCAGTTATTGTGGCTTCTCCAAGTTGTGCTCCTCCAGAAAACACTGGGTTAAGTAAGTAAAGAGCTTGGGCTCTTAGTAGGATGACCATAGTCAAATCATTTTTCCCTTTTTTGACTTGTTTCTTCATCTATAAAATGAGGGGCATGGAGCTGAAGATAGCTAAGGTCTTTTTCAGATTTAACATGTTACGTTCCCACAGCCCTTCCAGCTGTTATAGTCTATGTTCTAAGGTCCCCTCTTGCTCTACCATTTTGTTGGATACTTCAACATTCTGTATTCTAAGGACTCTTCTACTTTTTTTTCACACACAAACATGATCTGCTACATTCTGCAAATGAATTCCATAGTTCTTTCTCTGAGTGTGGAAGGGATTTTGCCTTAGAAAACCATTGGGAATCTTTTTTTCAAGTTTTTGCCTTATTATGAAGTTCCAAGTCTACCAGAAAAAGCTCTCACACAGTGTGGTTGTTGCTGTGTGCAAAGTTCTCCTGGTTCTGATCCTTTCATTCAACATCAGATCATATAAGTCCTTCCAGGCCTCTCTGAAGTGTTTCTGTTCATCATTTCTTATAGCACAGTAGTATTCCATTACATTCATATACCACAGTTTATTCAGCCATTCCCCAGTAGATGGGCATCCCCTTGATTTCCAGTTTTTGGCAACTACAAAGAGAGCTGCCATAAATATTTTTGTACATGTCGGACCCTTTCCCATTTTTATGATCTCTCAAGGATACAAGGACTCTTCTACTTCTTAAGGGCCTTCCAGCTCAACATTCCAAGTTCTAACATCTCTTTCCTCCATTCTACCCAAGTTCCTTCTAGTTTCTAACATGCTTATTCTTCTGTGACTTTTGACTGTTCCAAATTTCACCATCTTGTTCATTCCAAGATCCTTCCTTCATAATTGTTCATTATTTCCCTCTCATTTGCAGTCTTTACATTTGGCCAATGTCTCCACACTGGGGATTTTCCCTTAAGTCACCCTACTTTAAGATGTTAGGGACAGTTGGAGCCACTTGCACCCATGAAGTTGGTCTGTTCTTGTTGTCCAACCCTTGCCTGCATCCCTCACCCTGACCAGCTGTTTTGCACATGGCTTTGATTACAATAGAAATGGAACAAGAGAAAATTCATGTTTTAAGAAAAACAAATTTTCTCCAATGAGTTTGGGAAACACTACTTCAAACATGCCCTGAGGGTCAGAGTTAAAGGAAGATTTACTCTCCAAATAATCCTTAGGAATCTGGTGTCTAGGCATTTCGCAAAACATGTTTATATTTTGACTGGTGTCATAACTGACCTCAGAAACCCCAAAATCTGTGATTAAGCACCATCTCTGACATATACCTACTGGTTGCCATGACCTTGGTAAGTCATTTAATCACTTAACCATTTAACACCATTTTCCTAAGACATGTTGCAGAGGAGTTGCCTCTACCTATGTTGGTGGAGGATATTTCTGCACTGGGGATTTTCTTAGGCCAATGAAATCGCAAGCGTAGAATAACAACAAATAAGCCAATAAACACACACACACACACACACACACACACACACATAGTCAGTCAATTAACAGGCATTTACATGCCCACTATACACTTGAGCCTAACACTGTGCAAAGCACCAGAGATTCAGAGAAAAGGAAAAAACAACCAATCTCTGCTGAAACCCAGGTCTTCCTGACTCCAAAGTTGGGAAGACACAATGCCTTGGTTTCCTTGAGGAAGTGTTTTGTCCTGTTTTCAGTCATATTGGGATATCAAGAGTTCAGCTTTTCACTATTCTGGGGCAAACTATTGTCATCAGATAATCTGCAGGAGTGATGTGGATACAAACAGTGCCTTAAGAGTTAAAAATAATATTAAAGATTGGCTTTGTGAAGCCCCTGGTTTATTTTTTAACCTGAATGAACCCTAAAGTCTCTTCCCTTTTCTCTTGAAACACCATAAAACTTCCCCCTTATCCTAGACCTTAAAATTTCTTGTCTCCTCTCATCTTGGCTCATAAAGTTTCCCCTCTCTCCTTTATCTTGTGTCATCCACCTTCCTCATCCTGTCCCTAAATCTCCAACCCCTATTAGAAACCCTAAAAATTACATCATCATTCTATAGGCTGTGTATATAAGTCTGGTTCTTTTCCTATATCACTGCCTTTGTTTAGCTCCTTGCTGAATCTCAGATGCACTGCTTTGGTGTCAATAAAACTCCCTTTGGCTATAGAGAAGGCCTAAGTGAATTCTTTCCAATTTAAACCAGCTCTCCCATCTCTCTCTTCAACAGGAGTACAGTATTAAGAGGGATCAATAAACTTGATTTCATAATTTTCTTAAGACTACCCTTAGGTGATGATAAAGTCTTTATATAATAAGTAGTGCATTGGGCAGCGAGGTGACACCATAGTGCATAGAATGCCAGGCCTGAAGTCAGAAAGGCTTATCTTCCTGAGTTCCAGCCTGGCCTCAAACACTTAGCAGCTGGGTGACCTTAGGCAAGTCACCTAACCCTTTTTGCCTCAGTTTTCTCATATGCAATATGAACTGGAGAGGGAAATGGCAAATCACTCCAGTACCTCTGCCAAGAAAACCCCAAATTGAGTTGCAAAAAGTCAGACATGACTGAAAATGACTGGATAACAACAAAAAAAAATGGGAATAGTCTCAGAGTCAGGAGACCTTGGGTTCAAGGCCCACATAGCATTAGACTTGACAATCATGAGTACTTATTAATCCCCTACTGTGTGCCAGGCACAGTGCTATGAGCTAGAGATGCACAGACAAAGAAAGAAATGATCCCTACTCTCAAAGAGCTTACATTCTAATTGGGAAGATCATCTAAGTACATATAGAATAAAAATAAAGAGGACAAATACAAAGAAATACAAAATAATTAAATAAAAGATAGCATGAGAGGTAGGGCTCTAGCAGTTGAGGGGATCAGAAAAAACCTCATATAGCAGCTGGTGCTTGAGCTGAGTCTCGAAGGAAGAGAAGACCTTAAAGGTAGGTAATTCCTACCACCATGAGGTATGGAGGTAAAGAGGGAATGAATGCCAGTCATGAGGTATGGCTACTGCAAAGGCACAGTGATGGGAGATGCATAACTATGCTCCTTGAGAACAGGGATTGCTTCACATTTTGTGTCAATGCCTTAGTCAGTTCCCTAAGGCTATAAAGTTACAGAAATATTGCAGTTTGCACTGCGAGTCAATGACACATGTAGTTCTTGGAGGAAGAGTTACCAAAGTCTCTCCTGTTACATCACTATTTCTCAACTGACACCATTACTAAAGGAGTCAAACCCAAGAGGAGAGATCTACCTAAGAAAGCAGGGCAGAAACCTCAATTTATTAAACATTTACTTGGTGCCACGTGTTTTGCTATATACTGAGAGTCCAAATAGGAGCAAAAAGAAAGACAGGTCTTGCCCCCAAGGCTCTTACAATTTTATGGGAGAAGACAGCAAGAATTTGAAAAGTAGGAGAGGGAGGAGGAACAGGGTGGAGAAAGAAGTCTAGAAAGACAAAGAGGAAAGAAGGAGAGAAAATGGATGGCTTGGACCCTTCCTTAAGATGGAGGGGGGGTGGGAGAAGGGGATCTGATGAATCAAAGGAAAAGGGCTCCAATAGGAGAAGGTTGCAAGGTGAAAAGTTTGCAGGACATAATGGAAAAAGAAGTCTAGGGAGTCAGGAATTCTTTAGATGGGAACTCCCTACGTCAATGAAATCTTGTGCCACTTCCTCATTATAAATTAGTAAAGTGAATTTTGAGATTTAGGATGTTTCTGCACAATTCTCTCTACTACTAGGTGAAAAATGTTAAAGCATTTAGCTTGGAGATTAGGGACATTTTGTTCACATATTAATCCCATCTAAAATTGGGGATGATTTACTAAAGGATGCCACTCAATATAGAATGAAATCTAGATCTGATGATCAAGTCAGTCTCAGACCTAAGAGATGAAAGTTAATAAGAGGATTATATTTCTGATTCTGAAAATAATAGATTCTACAATGGAAATAAAGAATGATTTAAAATTTCATAGATTCAATTAGCCCCCTGAAGAAATTGTCCCAGAAATAATCCATTCTTAGCTTTGATTAGGCAAAATGTTGTTTTTTTAAAATAAAATCTTATTTTTAGCTCCACATTTTCTCTCTCCCTTCCTCCTCTTCCATCCATGAAAAAGTAAAAAAATATGGTATCCATTCATTATACATAGTCGTGCAAAACATTTCTATATTAGCCATGTTTCCCCCCGCTACCCACCCAAATTCAAGAAAAATAAGGGGAAGATGGCAGAAAAGGACAGGAAATACCTGGCTCTCCAAATTTCTTTCACTAACAAGATAGAACTTCCCCTCCATGTGAACTTTGAGTAGCAGACATAATTAAAAGGGGGGTAAAACAATTGTCCTCCAGAGACAACTTGGGAGGACCTTGGGAAAGATCCAAAGAGTCCAGCACTTGGCCTGATTGACATGCAACTACCTCCTGGCATATTCTGCTGAATCAACAAACATCGAGTTCTGGGGGCAGCCTCAGTTTCAGGAACTTTCACCTCATGGACAGTTTGAGGGTTGGACAGCTGAGCAGGCGAAGATTGAAAGACCCTCCATTGTCACAGCATGCCAGGTCCAGCTGTGCTGACCAGACATGGTCCCAGACTGTGGGGAGAGAGGAACAAGCACATGTCTGGTGAGGGTGGTAGCAGAGGGGTGGGGATTCTGCTGGCTGTGAAGTCCCTGCTTGCAGTTTCAGGGCAGAGAGGTGAGTTGAAGCTTGTAGCAGAGAAAGGATCCAGAGTGAACAAGGGTGTCTGCAGTTACAGTGTAGCTGGGGGCCCTAGCTATGGTCAGTGAGGAGTGCCCCCAGATAGTACTTCGAAAACAACAGTATAAAAAACTTGAAGCCTGAGGCATCACCCCCCTACATCTCAGGACTAGAACTTGACTATAATAATAAGCCAATAAAGAAAAAAATGAGTAAGCAAAGGAGAAAGAATCTGACCAGAGATAGCTACTATGGGAATTGAGAAAATCTGAGTTCATACTCCAAAGAAGATAGTGAAATTTAAAAAAAATCACTCCTACTTTAAAGAAAAATATCAAATGGTCACTAGCTCAAAAAGAGTCCTTGGAAAACTTAAAAAGGACTCTAAAATCAAATAAGAGAGGTTGAGGTGAAATTAGGAGAAAAAATAAGAGTAAATCAAGAAAATAAAGAAAATTATAAAAAGAAAGTTACTCAAATGGAAAAAAGAGATCCAAAAACTTAAGGAATAAAATAACTCTTTAAAAACTAGAATT
The DNA here is from genome assembly GCA_028658325.1 of Potorous gilbertii. Classification (NCBI taxonomy): domain Eukaryota; kingdom Metazoa; phylum Chordata; class Mammalia; order Diprotodontia; family Potoroidae; genus Potorous; species Potorous gilbertii. The sequence continues at coordinate 9,427 of JAQQSK010013974.1, forward strand.
TGGCAAGGAGAAGGAAGCTAATGACATTATGAATGATAACATTTAATATCATTTTTGAAGTTTTAATAAGGGTCAACCCTGAATGAATCAATCAGACTGCTCTGTTTTGCTCTAAAAATACCCTTTCCTGTGTCAGCAATTTCAAAGGCCTGTTTATGACAGGATGTCTACAACTAGGGTGGTGGAATTTTTTTATCTTAATAATATCTTTAATATGCAGACAGAGGAAAACAGATATCTTGGGATTATAAATTCCAACTCACTCTACTTTGTTAGTGAGTCCAACTGACTCACTGAATTTACAACTTATACGATGAAGAAAATTCCTTTTTCATAGTAAAATGTATTTAAGCCTGGTCCTTCTTCTATCAGGCAATCAGAGGTTTCCTTCTGACTCCATGATCATGTGACTACTAGCGTTAAGGGAATAAATAATACATGCATGCATGCATATGTACATACACACATACATATATATGTACACATATGGGTGTGTATATTTACCTCTTTTAATCAAAAAATAAAAAAACAAAGCCAAAAGAATGGAAAAATAGAAGAAAATGTGAATCATCTCATTAAAAAAACAACTGATTTAGAGAACAGATTAAAGAGAGATAATGTACAAAAATGTTGGACTACCTGAAAGTTATAATTAAAAAAAATATTCTAGATATGATAGTCCAAGAAATCATAAAAGAAAAGTGCTCTGAAATTCCAGAATGAGAATGTAAAATAGAAATAGAAAAGACCCATCCATCACCACCAGAAAGGGATCCCAAAATGAAAATTCTCAGGAACATCATAGCCAAGTTTTGAAGCAAACAGATTAAGGAGAAAATACTATGAGCAACAGGAAAAAGAAAATGATTAAAATTCTGTGGAATGAGGGGTGAAGCCAAGATGGCGGAGTAGAAAGGCATACATACAGAGGCTGCCCACACACAGCCCATAAAACACCTGTAGAGAGGGACCCTCAACAAATTTTGGAGCAGCAGAAGTAGAGAACAACAGAGTGGAGATTTCCAGCCCAGGGTGACCTGAAAAACCCACAGGAAACATCAGTTACACCGGACATGGAGCGGAATTTGGAGCGTGGAGCCCAGCCCAGCCTTGGACCCGTGCACACAGCTTGTGAACAGCCCTCTGGGACAGAATCTCTAGTCACGGAATCCCCAGTCCTAGCAGCAGAGGGTCTGCAGATCTCTCAACCTACAGGCACTCAAGTCAGTGACAGGGTTTCTTCACCTGGCCAGGAAGGAAGAAGAGCCTTCATATTGGGCAGGCAGCATGAGTTCTCAGGGTAGCCCCTACAGCAGCCTGAGACCACAGCTGGATGGTAAAAACCCCTGAGAGCACTGAAGAACTGAGTCTTACCTCAGCCCTGACGTATGAATGGAATTCCCCGCCCTCCACCCCCCCCACCCAGTGCTAGCTTGGTGGAGCTGGAGGTCAGGTGTCTGTGGAGAGGAACCTCTGCTAAGATTCTGGGGACAAAAACCCTTCCCTGCACCCAGACCAGTACACACTTGATTGTGCCACCTTGGAGGAACTGATATCTTACAGGTCCTCAGAGTATACCCTATTCTTCACAAAGGACCCAAAAATCAAGTAACTGATTGGGAAAATGCCCAAAAAAAGCAAAAAAAAAAAATAAGACTATAGAAGGTCACTTTCTTGGTGAACAGATATCCCTTCCCATCATTTCTGATGAGGAAGAACAATGCTTACCATCAGGGAAAGACATAAAAGTCAAGGTTTCTGTATCCCAAACATCCAAAATAAATATTCAGTGGTCTCAGACTATGGAAGAACTCAAAAAGGATACTGAAAATCAAGTTAGACAGGTGGAGGAAAAACTGGGAAGAGAAAT
>JAQQSK010013975.1:0-11296 GCA_028658325.1 Potorous gilbertii
CTTGATAATTTCATGCAAGATGATGTCTAGGCTCTTTTTTTGATCATGGCTTTCAGGTAGTCCCATAATTTTTAAATTGTCTCTCCTGGATCTATTTTCCAGGTCCTTTGTTTTTCCAATGAGATATTTCACATTCTCTTCCATTTTTTCATTCTTTTGGTTTTGATTTGTGATTTCTTGGTTTCTCAGAAAGTCATTGGCCTCCATCTGTTCCATTCTAATTTTGAAAGAACTATTTTCTTCAGTGAGCTTTGAACCTCCTTTTCCATTTGGCTAATTCTGCTTTTGGAAGCATTCTTCTCCTCATTGGCTTTTTGAACCTCTTTTGCCAATTGAATTAGCCTATTTTTCAAGGTGTTATTTTCTTCAGCATTTTTTGGGGGTCTCCTTTAGTATGGTGCTGACCTGCTTTTCATGGTTTTCTTGCATCTCTCTCATTTTTCTTTCCAGTTTTTCCTCCACCTGTCTAACTTGGTTTTCAAAATCTGTTTTGAGCTCTTCCATGGCCTGAGCCCATTAAATATTTATTTCGGATGTTTGTGATACAGAAGCCTTGACTTCTATGTCTTTCCCTGATGGTAAGCATTGTTTTTCCTCATCTGAAAGGATGGGAGGAGATATCTGTTCACCAAGACAGTAACCTTCTATGGTCTTATTTTTTTCCCCTTTTCTGGGCATTTTCCCAGTCAGTTACTTGACTTCTGAGATTCCTCTCCACACCTACCTTGCCTCTACTTCCACCCAGGTAGTGCTTAGGGGCTGAGATTCAAATGCTGCTTCCCAGCCTCAGGGCTTACAGTGGGGGCAGGGCTGCTATTCAGTGTGAGATTAAATTCAGGTTCTCAGGCTGGGGCAGGGCCTCCACACAAGGCTCAGTTCCCTCAGGGGGTTTTTGTGGAGACCTTCAACAATGGATTCAGTCTCCTGCCTCCTTTGGGAGCCCCTCTCCTCTGCTGCCTCCCAAAGTGGCCTGAATTATGGAGACACTCTGCTCCCCTCTCAGCAAGCAGGAAGTACCCTCTCACTGACCTTTGGTGCCTGCAGGTGAAGGGAACTGAGCTGCTGCTGGAGATTCTGTCCCTGAAGCCTGCTCAGTTCTGCTCCTCTTGATGCCACGTGGCCAAGGCTGGGCTGGGCTCTGCTCTGGTGCGGTGTGCGATGGACCTTTCATGTCAGTTTTTCAGGTCTCTCTGGAACAGATATCTCCTCCACTCCATTGTTCTGTTGCTTCTGCTGCTCCAGAATTTGTTGAGAGTTCTTCTTTATAGGTATTTTGTGGGCTGTGGGTTAGGAGCTAGCATATGTGTATCTTTCTACTCCACCATCTTAGCTCCTCCCCAAGAAGGTCCTGAAGTCTTCTTATAAAAAAAATGTAAGGTCCTTGAAAGCAGGGACTGTTTTTCTTTTTTACTTATGTTTTACTTATGTTTACTTATGTTTGAATACAAACATAAGTAAAAGCCCTTAGCACTGGCAAATACTAACAATTTCATAAATGTTTATTTCCTTCCTATTTTCTTCAGTCACAAAGAGAAGGGAAGGCATTGTTCTCTCATTGTAATAAAATGGCAACAGGCCACCTAGATCAACTTGCTAGAGAAGGCGAAATACACTTATATTTGTTGTTGTTATTCATTAGTTGTGTCCAACACTTCATGACTCCAATGGGGTTTTCTTGGCAAAGACACTGGAGTGCTTTACTGTTTTCTTTTTGACCTCATTTCACAGATGAGGAAATGAAGCAAACAGCATTAAATGACTTGTCCAGGATCATAAAGCTGAGGTCGCATTTGAACTCAAGTCTTCCTGACTCCAGTCCTGGAACTGTATCTACTGTGTGTCCTAGCTATCCTAAGTCTCTTAAATAGGGAAACCCTAAGTTAGTCTTTAAGCACCACTGAATAACAGCAATAGCTTATGTATCTTACCATTTGCCTCTTTTGTGTCATGTTCCATTTGTCTCCAGCCCAATGTCTTCCATTCTACGATGAACATTATCACGCTTGGTCATAGGTACCAACAAATCTTAGTGATTATGAACGCCTGTTAGTTATCATCCAAACCCAATTCCTTTTCCCCATGCCTCTCAAGCCTAGCATCCTAAAATTGCAACTATTCTCTCTGGGAGGGATCTCTCTGGAGTGATTGTCCCATAGGCAACAAACTCTACATTTTCCTAAATCTTTTCCTCGCTCACTTCTTCCATCTTTTTGCTATTACTGAAAACTTTTAGCCATCCAAATTATCTTACTTTGGAGAAAAGAAGGAAGAGGAAGGGGAGACAGACAGGAGAGGAGGAGTTGAGTTACCTAGCTAGCTGGGCCCCCATTCAGGCATTTGTATCTACTCACAGGGTTATATTCATCTTTCATTGTTGAAGAAGACTATGCCATCAGAGAAATGATGATATGACTTGCACTTGACTTTGTTTTAGGTGAAGGAGAGCTGTGCAAGAGCAACAGCCTCACTTCTCCTCCAGAGCCAACTGAATCCAGTGACCAGGTATTCATTAGGATGACTGGAGATGACCCAGAATGTACTGGGAAACCTTGGGCCCTTTAGGCCAAGGTCTTTGCTGGTACTCACTTAGGGTGAGGTAACGCCCATTCACTGAATAGCCCTGTTTAAGAAGTAGCCAGAGCATGACCCCTTTAATGAGGCAAAGAAAAGAAAAACATCAGACTGGGAGACAAACAGCAACAGTTACTATTGATAATCACTCTGAAGCCGGCAGGGTCCAGAAGATAGCCCTTAGGCAGGTGCCTAGTTTGGGAAAGGGAAGGGAAGGGAAATGAAAGAAAGGAAAGGGGAGGAATGGAAAGAAGGAAAGGAGTCTAACCAGCACATCCCAAGTCAAGTGGGCATCTTTTGGCCATCCAAATTTACCTTCCTTTGGGGAGGAAAAGAAAGGGGAGGGGGAGACAGACAGAAGAGGAGGAAATGAGTTATCCAGTCTCACTCAAAACACAGTCAAGTGCAAGTCATGTCATCATGGTCTTCTTTAGCAATGAAGAAGAAACACAACAATTACTGAAAACTGATTCTCTATTCTTTCCTCCCTTCCCATGATGCAGTCTCTTTGGACACCCTCTCCAGGACTGACTGCTTCTTCAGTCATTCTCCTTGGCTCATTGGTCAAGGAGGGGAGTTGGAATATTCTTTGCTCCCTATTGCCACTTCCAAGTTCTCTGCCTACTTGATCACTCAATTATCACTCTTCCATTGATGTTCATCCAATTCATCTTTACTACCCAATCAAAATCCTGGTAGTTATTGTCTATAGACCTCCAGGTTATTCACCTTCCTTCCTTAGTGAGTTTGGCATCTGACTTGCAATTTTTCTTCCTTCCCAACTCATACTTAGGGATCTAAACTTACATATTGACTCTCCCTTAAACATCTTACCACTCATTTTCTGAACATGCTCACTTCCCATGACCTATTCTTCCTCCCTAGCTCAGCCACAAAGATGGTTAAATGCTTGGGTATGTCATCACCCACAAATAACACCACCTCAGTGTTCAAGAATTCCGAAATCTGTTCTTTGACCATAATCTATTGACTTTCCACTTTTCCCTCTACTTTCCCTTACCAAACCATGCCTAACTGCTACTAGGCAATTCTAGTATACATCTTTTATCAAATCATTATCCTACTCTCCATACAGCTTTTCATCCCTCCTCAAACGTCCCATAGACTCCCTTCCCTCACATTCCCAGACTAGAACCTTGTTTTGTATTTTACAGAAAAAAACTATCTGCTATCAACTTCCTCTTCTTCCTATCATATCACTCAAATAGCTTCTGCCATCATTTCCTCCTTCACTTTTATGTCATACGAAGTGGTTGCCTTATTCCTTACCAAGGCTAACCCCCTCTCCTTGCACAAGCAGTCCCATTCTATTTCACCCCCTTCAATGAATTCCTTTCTCTATCATTCCCACTCTACAATGGATTTCTAATCTCTTTTTGTATACTGGCTTCTTGCCTACTGCCTACAAACATGCCCATGTCTCCCCCATGCCCCCCAAATCCTTACTTAATTCTTCTATTTCCGCTATCATCTCTTGTCTTTTGTGTATAAACTCCTTGACCAGGCCATCTACAATAAGTGGCTCCATTTTCTTTCCTCTCACTCATTTCTTGACCCCTTACAGTGTGACTTTGAACCTCATCATTCTGCCAAAACTGCATTCTCCAAGTTACTAAGGATCTCTCAATTGCCAGACTCAATGTCTTTTCTCAATCCTCATTCTCCTCTATCTCTCTTCAGCCTTTAACACCCTCTTCTCTTTGTTGCTTTCTTCTCTCTCTCCCCCCCCACATATATATGTATATGTATGTTTGTGTATATATGTGTGTGTATATATATATGGAGAGAGAAAGAGAGAAAGAGAGAGAGAGAGAGAGAGAGAGGGAGAGAGAGAGAGAGAGAGAGAGAGAAAAGGGGCCAAAGTCACCCTTCATTCTCCTTCTGATTCTGTTCCTGATGTCTGGACTTAACTATGCCTCTGCACCAGGTGCCTTCATCCCCCTTCCCTTCCTTCTTTTCATAGATATAGGTATACATATATGCACATATATGTGTGTTTATATATGCATATCTCTATTATATATTGATATATGTACACACATGCATATGTATATAATATAAACACATGCATGTTTATATGTATATGTGTGGGTGTACATATATATACATATGTTTGCATACATATTTGCTCTTAATCTCTGTATGCCAGAGGCAACTATGATTTATTTGACAAAGTCTATGATATTAGTGATCATTGTTGGTGGAGAGATTTCCCCATATCAAAGGAAGCAGGCATGATTCTCATATAGTTTCTGAGAGGGGAAGAGATGTTTTTGTTTTTTTGTATTTGTATCCCCAACACCTAGCATCTTGGAACTTGATACAAGTTTGTTGAATTGAAGTTAGTTGCAGTGGCAGAGTGGAGGCAAAGTCAAGCTTTTCTCCCTAGCAGATTTCTGATACTATTTCTGTGACACAAGAAATTCTAGCTTGAAGTGAGCTTTTTTTGGGGGGAGAAGCCATCATCTAGAGGAATGCAAAACAAAACAAAACAAAAATCCCCAAGCACTGCTTTAAAAAAATCCACTGAAAGGTTTCCATTTCATATTTCATTACAGCATGCTGGTGGGATTCATTTTTATCTTGTTCATACCATAAAACTTCTTCAAATGTTAATGACTCCAAATCAGTGCTTTGTTCTTAGAGAAGGGCATGACCAGAACATTGAGGGGGCTGGATTCTGTGGTGGGAAATCAGCTGGGCTATTTGTTCCAAAAGAAATGAGAGCTCAGTAGGAGGGCATTGTTCCTGGAGGCGGCAGAAAGGGCTTCCTTTACCTCTTTTTTCTTAATCCCTGGGCTCTATGAGACCTCCCCTCCCAGTCCTTCCTTTTCCCTCATGCCGTTGCTACCCACAGGAATTCAATAGGTACCCTGATTAAATATTAAAACAATCAAAAAGTTAAATAAGCCAAACTTCAAATATAGAAATTCTTTTTCTCTTCTCCTTAGCCCTTTTGATACTGTTGTCTTTGCATTTCATTGCAAACTCCTGGTGGGTAGACACAGGTCATTTGGAATGCATTCCTCCCCATACCACCATGGTGCCCTACCCATGGGGGGGCATATAATAATACCTTATGTTTTTATGGGATTTTATAGTTTGTAATGTACTTTGCATGTATTGTTCCATTGGAACCTCATAGCAACTCTGTGACAAACCACATATGTATTATGAACCTCATTTCACAGGAGAAAACTGAGCTCAGAAAAGTGAAGTGATTTGGTCCGGGTCACTCAGCTAGTAAGAACTAGGGGCAGAAATGAGACTCAAACCTCAGGATCCTTGTTCCCATTCCAAGGCTATTTTTGCTACATTGAAATTTTTATATAATGCCAAATAAGTCACTTAATTCCTGAGCCTCTGTTAACTCATCTGTGGAGTGATGGAGTATGGTTTAGGTCAATAGTCGCCAACATTTTTGTGCATAAGCCAAAAGATGTGTAACCATCCCCCAATCTCTTTCCAGGTTGTACCCGTATATTTTACTGAACCTAAGTAAGAGCTATATTAATACTAGGTGGAGGGACATAAGCATTTATTAAGTGCCTGTTATGTGTATGGTATTGTGCGAAGTCCTTTAAATATATCATTTTATCCTTACAATTCTAAGAAATAATTGCTATTTTCATTATCCCCAGTTTTCAGTGCAGGAAACTGAAGCAAACAAAGGATAAGTGACTTGTCCAGTGTCATACAGCTAGTGTCTGAAGTCAAATGGGAACTCAAATTTTCCTGATTCCGGGCCCTAGTGCTCTATCCACTGTGAAACCTAACTGCCTCAAGGTGGGCAAAATGGATTTGCAAATTCCATGCAATAACTTTGCAACTTTCCAGGGTTCTTGGGTCCGCAGACTGGGAACCAATATACTAGATTATGTCTGAGGCACCTGGCACATAGGTAATACTAAATAATCTTTAATTGATTGAGGTTCCTTTTAGCTCTGGACATCCACCTACATACATGCATGTGTATATGTATATTTTTATGTATATACATATCTGCATATGACTGAAACGTTTAGAAGGTGTGATGTTAGTGTAAGGTTAATGGTGGGTGGGAGAAAGAGTTAAAGGTCTTCCCCACCCATTAATAGACCCCAGACACCTTTTGTTAATTTCTAATGAAGCACTAGGTTATGAGGGTGGTTCCCTCCAGCCCTGAAAAGAGTATATATACTCTGAGATGAGGTTTTGCTTGGGGGCTTATTTTTTGGAAGACGTTTCAAGTGACAGATGAGACTCTGGGTAGCCTCTAAGGAGCCGCCCCCTCTCCCCCACCAGCTTTGAAAACCCAGATGTTGGTCCTTCTCTCTCTGGTAATGATATATCTATTGTCTATGGTCAGAGAGTTGGAACCCCTGTCTGTTAATCTTTCTGTTTTTAATTTCTGCTGTAATTTCTGTTTGTACTTTCTCTGAAGTTCAGGTTGCTGACTTCCCCTGAACTAAGTGAATGACATATGTACTTGATTAAAGTAGATAGTTAATCCCTCAAAAGTTGCTTTCTTTTTAGAAAAGCAAATCTAAGAACCTGTACAGCAGACCCTCCTGTGTATGCCAGAGTCCTTGATATTACAGAAGGGAAACAGGTAACTAAGAAAAAAATGCAGCAAATTTCTCTGATAAAGGTCTCATTTCCAAGACAGACAAAGAACTCATTCAAGTTTATCAGAATAAAAGTCATTCTTCAATGGTCAAAGGATATAAGCAGGCAGTTTTCAAAGGAAGAATATGAGCTATTAAAAGACATGAAGAAATGTTCCAAATCATCAGTAATTATATGGATGCAAATGAAGGTAGTTCTGTGGTTCTCCCTCATACCCATCAGATTGGCAAAGTTGACAGAAAAAAGAAAATGAGAAATATTGAAGGGGCTGTGGAAAAACAGGTACTGTTCACAGGTGGAACTGTAAATGGAGCTGTGACTTGATATGGCCATTCTAGGTCTATAACCCAAGGAGACAAAAAAAAGGAGTACAAAATGTACAAAACTATTTACAACAGGTTTTTTTGTAGTGTCAAAGAATTGGAAATTAATGGAATGCCCATTAACTTGGAAATGGATGAACAAATTATGGCATTCTAATAATAGTGATGATGATGCTTTATATACATTGAAATTCCAGCCCACTAATCTATATCAAAGCTACTTTTACATAGAGTTAATTCTGTTGTTCATAATCTTGATTTCCTATCCTATTTCATTTTTATATGATTCTTTTTATTAAGGAGAACTGGAAATTGAATCATGAATACATTTTGAGGAAAAGGTAAGGATTTGACTGATTTTTAATTTGGATCAAATTTTAATTAATATTCCCATAACTGATTGGACACAATGCATTTTAGAGTGGATAAAACCATTCACCTAAGAATCATTAGTCCACAGAAAGCATAATAGTATTGATAATCATTGGGCAGTGATTTTTTTCCTCATCCAAGGGAAGGCTAAAAATGAAGATTAGCAAAGCAGGAGAGCAGACAGGGACAGCTGGCAGCAGATCTCACCCTCCTGGTACTTGGCATCCTAGCCTGATACCCTGGAACTCCACACATAGTCTGTCACCCACTCCCTGGCTTTATAGACCAAAGCAGAATTCTGTGCCAATTTAACTCAGCCCAGTGATTGATATGATGTCTAGTGAATGAAGCCACTCTCTCCTATGAGGGTAACTTTCTCATCAGACAAACCCATTATTTGTTTCTAAAACTTAACACTAGTTCAGCAAACAGTGGGGTTGCTGGCAGTTGTTTTAGATCCCAGCTCAGTTTATCATGGTATCCATTTTAGGACATTTAATTAATGACACCACTGAGATTTTTAAGCAGTTGCTCATAGAGATCTTTTTGTGTGTGTTTTCACTAGTTGGAGGAGTATATAGTGCTGTTCTGGACTATAAACTAAATGACACGTTCACATATCTACTTATGACTTTTTACTCTCTATTCAGGCAAATTCTAGTTGATTTAACTTTTTATCTTTCCTTCCATTTTTAAGGGCTCATGAATTTCATTCCAGAAAGATTTTCAAAGAAGAATCATTCTTTTCATCTGGGTTCTTATGTCTACTGAACAAATCTTCCACTCTCCACTTATTGATTCTTCATTGCATTCTCCGTGGAAATCACTCCAAACCTTTCCTTCTATCATTGAGTTTTCAACTATATTGCTATCCCCTACACTTTGAAAATGTAATTTTTAAAAAAATCAACTTCAACAAGAAGATTGAGGTCAACTAATGGGAACTTTCTTAAACCCCACTCCACTCCGAAAATCTTCTCAGAATTTACAATCTTCCTACTCTAAGACCCACAGTGTCTACCTATACCTTTGATGTCATCCGATTTGGATTCAAGGTCTCATTGCAGCAGACTCTCGTCTTCAACTCTTTTTTTCTTCTCTAACCACTTATCTGTTTACAGATATACTCTGGTCATCCCAATCCTAAAAGATTGACTCTCTTGACTCTTCTACATGCATCTCATCTCTCCTATTCTCTTCACTGAGACATATTTTTGGAGAAAATATTGTTTACACCTGAACCTTCTACTTCCTAAACACTCACTCTCTTTTCAACAATGTGCAATTAGATATTTGTCTCCACTGTTCTATGGAAGCTTCTTTTTAGTAAAATGATCTAATCATCAAATACAGTCCTTTCTCCCTATTCTTTATTCCCAATGTTTCTGCATTATTTTTTTTTGCCTTTTTTGAGTACCTTCTCCTTCTGGATATAACCCTTTTTTTCTTGGCCATGGAGACACTTAATTCTCCTGGCTCTAATTCCTCTCTACCTATTCCTTTGTCATTTCCTTTAAATGACTTTTAATCTTCTTTCCGATCTCATCAGGTGAGTGCTCTCCAAAGTTCTGTCCTTGGTCTGCTTCTTTTTTCAGCAATGTTATTCAATATCATGACTGCAAATATCACCTCTATTCAGGTGACTCCCAAGTTTGTGCATGTAATTCAAAGGTAAATATAATGCAACAGAAAAAAACTTTGAATTTGGAATAAGAAAGACTGAATTCTCAGCTATCATATGACCTGCCTATATGGCTCATCTCATCTACTTAAAGTCCTTTCCTTATTTCTCCAGTTTTTAGTGTCTGACTCAAATCACTGTATCTTATCTATCTACCTATCTGTCTATCTTACTTTCTGTCTATCATCTCTCCATCTCTATATCTCCCTCTGTGTTATGTAACTATTATCTATCTCCTTCTCTATCATCTATCTTTATCATCTTTCTGTCTCTATCATCTCTGCATTCCTTTCATCTGTCTGTATATCCATCATCTGTCCACCTCTATCAGCTATTTACCTAACATCCATCCATTCATTCATCTATTCATCCATCTATTCATCCATCCATCCATCCATCTATCTATCTATCACTAGTATAGATAGAAATGTCCATACTGTATTTCCTTATTTGTTAACATTGTGTATACCCCAATAAAATGTAAAATATTTGAGGGTGGAGATTGTCTTAGTTTTGTGTTTGCATCCCTGTCACCTAGCATGGTGTTTGGCACACAGTAAGCACTTTATAAATGCAAGTTGATGGATTGGTTGGATAAGCTGGGGCAAACCTTCCTGGTTCTCTGGACCTCACTTTCCTCATAAATTAAGAATCCTGGACTAGATGATACCTATGACTCTTTTCAGTTATAAACCTCTGATCTTTTGATCAACTTTGTCTTGTTCAGAAAGACACCTTGCCAGAAGGTTGATCAACTATAAGGCTACATCTAAACTGGCAGCCCACAGTGAGAAGAAAACTAAAAAAGAATATTTATTGAATGAAATAGTTTTTCCATAATTCCCAGACTCATTTGACTCTTTTTATGATATGCCTCATGACAACGTCTTTTAAATGATGGGGAATGCATGAATGTCTCCTTACACCCATGTTGATTCAGTAGTCTAGTAATGGTTTAAGTAGTCTAGAAGTAATTTTTTCAGTTGTCCCTCACAATAAAATAATGTTTCTTATATGATTTATCTTTTACTTTAGTACTTTATATACACTAAGTACTTAGTGCTTTTTAAAAATCCATTCTTTATATCTATTTATATAACTAATAACATTCATTTAAAATAATTAACCTTTACTCCTGGGCTCTCTGTATTTCTCTAGAAACATGGTTCAACAGACATATACCTCATTCAGATAGCAAAATTGTTTACTATTCTCTTGACTATGTGATTGATACCTATTGGAAATTCATCAAGGACTAAAGGGTAATTATTAGTGTGCCTAAACGGAACTTGATGATGGGTTTTAGTGCCAGGGTTATGACCATCTCCAGTGTTTTCCCTAATATGCCAACAATCCCAAATGTCACTATCCTAACTACCCTTTGTATTAAAATTTTTTTAATAAATTTATTTATTTAACTTTTTACATTCGTTTTCACAAAATTTTGGGTTCCAAATTTCCTCTCCATTTGTTCCCTCCGCCCACCCCAATACACCAAGCATTCTAATTGCCCCTATCTCCCTCCCTTCCCTTGTCCCCATCTGCTCTTTTGTCCTGGTAGGGTCAGATAACTTTCTATTCCCCATTACCTGTATTTCTTATTTCCTAGTAGCAAGAACAATACTCAACAGTTGTTCCTAAAACTTTCACTTCCAACTTATCCCATCCCTCCCTCCCCATCCATTCCCTTTGGGAAGGCAGGCAATTTAATATAGGCCAT
>JAQQSK010013976.1:0-11294 GCA_028658325.1 Potorous gilbertii
CCAAAGAAACTCTGAGCTCTCCTTGGGGCAATAGGCAGTAGTAAGGGGCAGATATTTAGTGGAGTCTTTTGTTTGTTTCCTGGGTATCTCCCTTTCACTTGACCTGCACTTTATTCTTTTCAATGATTATCCTCATTACTTCTTATCCACTAGTGGAGAATGTTTGAGTCAGAGCATCTAGTCTTCTATCCACCAGTTGAGGGGAATTTCCCAATCCCTACTCCAGACATATTTCTTCTAAAGAACATACAGTCCCTTCCTCCTCCACAACTCTAGGAGTGAAATATTTCATTCAGTTATACCCTCCTATATCCCCTGTTGTACCCATTGCTTGTGTTCTTAAACTGAGAAATTAAAACTTTGCTTCATATAATTAGAGAAGCCATATTTATTTGCTACTTCCTCCAAATTCATTCATCAAGAACCCATTGTTATTAACCAAAATGTTCCCCTCAAATTTCCACTATTAATACAATATCTTACCAAATGATTGATCCATCTGTCAGAGCCATTAACTAGATTATTTTTATAATTAGTGGAAGCAATACATTTACTTCTCAACTGTTAACATTTATATTTACATTTTTTACCAATTAAATTAGAAATGCAAATGCATCCTTACTGGGCCATTTTGTCTTTAGAGACTGATATAATATGTACACAAATTCAATAATCATCACTGTTTATTGGAAGAGATTGTGTGATTTTTCTATACCTTAGATATTTGCTGTTTGAAGAAATAAACACTGGAACTTAGTTTTCTAATACTATGGTTGAGTAGAAGATATGGTTGCATCACTTTTGGGAAATGGCCCAATGTTTCCAGGTACCCCAAGCAACTCAACTCTTTGTTGTGTGTTTCTATATGGCTGCAAATCATGAACACTAAGATGTCAGAAAACTCAAAACTACAAGTAAATGGTAGTAAAGTGATGTAGGGTTAGGGTGAATAGTAATAAGGTTCATTCTAATGATATTTTGTACATGGTACTACGATATACTACCATGGAAAGAAGACTTGGTTTAAAGTCAGATGACATGCTTCTGAATCTTGACATTACTAATTACTTAATGTTGTGACCTTGAGCAAGTAACATCACCTGCTCGGATTGTTATTTCATAATCTATAGAATGAAGAGTTTGGATTAGCTAATATCTAAGGTCTTTTCCAAATATCAATCCTATGACCCTATACATTGGTATATTTATATAGAAAAGGGTTATAGAATTTAGAGCTGGGAAAGGACCTCTAAAGATTGTCTAATGTTTAGTCTAATGTCTAATGTCTAAGGGAAGAGATGAGTGGAAAAAACAGGTTCTTATTAAGAGCTTTTCAGGCACTGTGCTAAACAATTTACAAATATCTCATTTGATCCTCCCAACAACGTTGTGTTATAGACAATATTCTTACAACTATTTTTCAGTTTAGGAAATTGAAACAGACAGAGGTTAAGTGACTTTCCCAGGGTCACCCAGTTTTTACAGGTGTAAGGATGGATTTGGACTTGGGGTCCCTCTGTTCTCAGACTCAGTGCTCTAATCACGAACTCACCTCACTATCTCTAAGAATGAGGATACTGAGATTCACTTTCAGAGAAGTGACATATCTAAGACCACATAATTATTAAAACAAGTGATAATTTAAATTCAAGTCATCTAACTTCATTCGTCTCTCTTTCAACTATGCTTGGCCACTTCCCAAATAGAACATTAAATGAGCCAATTAATATATAGTCCAGTTGTTACAATGGAGCTCCTTGTATGCAAGGAATAAAATTCAACACAATGGGTAGATCATCTATGCCATATTTGTACTTGCATAATAAATGTTTAGGCCAAGTTCCCCAATACAGTACCATGAATGTAGGGATTTTTATCTTTAAAAACGGGAACAAGGTAAATGTTTAAAGTGGATGTGTAACTTACATGAAAATCCAACTTTACCTAGTACAAATTTTCAAGTATCTTTTCCAATCATCTATGTGTATGTACACTCTGTCACTGACATTATGGTGTAGTTTTCACTTTTCTCTCTTCCCCTAGGGAATCCATCTTGATAGTTCTTTGGAATAGAAAGGAGGTTTCAAAAAAAAACAAAAACAAAAGAATTCCCAGAACAGAGACTGTCAAATGATTTCCCAGTGATTCAACACCAACCTTGGCCCCAGTTTTACACTCCAATTTGCTATAATGAAAGTTTGTGCAGAACTTGAAGACCCTCTCAAAGAAGTTCCCTGTGCTCCACGTTTACTAGGATAGTTTCCACCTTGAGATGTAGAGATGTGTGGCCCACTCAGGAACCCCATGATAGAGTTAATGTCCACAGAAACCTGCTTCCATATTCCTTCCCTACTTTTGAATGTTAGTTGATATGCTCCAAGAAAAATAATAAATGTCTTTAACAGTAAATATAGACATCAATACTCCTCTTCTGTGTGCTGGGGAAAAACCTATCAGGATGGTAACTTACAAATCCTGCTCCATCCTACTTTTTTTTTCAGCATATGTTCCTTTCAACAAAACTTTTCCTATACTCTTGGGTGCAGACAGAACCCAAGCAGATACAAAATAGTTAAAGAAGAGAGAAAGATATAATAGGAAGCACAGCAATGCAGCCATAGAACCCTATGAAGAAATTCTGTGGGATTTCTTTTTTTTTTCTCTTTGCTTTCTGAAGATCCTCTAAAATCTTATTTCTCAGTGAGTAATTTTGCCTTTATGATACAAAAGGTAATTCCCATACCTAATATTTGTTTCTAAGCACATGTGAATATCCTGCTGAGTTATATATGAGATTTTTATGAATATGACACAAAATGAAAATTCCATTCCTGGAATTAAAAAAAAAACCCAGTAAATTGACTTTTACACCCAAGCGAGTTGTTTCAAGCAGTGGAAGAAAGTGCAGATTTAATGCATTATCTGTTCTTTATTCATTTGCAATTGATGTGACTTTTTCATATTGTTCTACATTTACCAGCTTCATATTCAAAGAGTAGAGAATCTGACTTTATTGATTTTTAACAGATCTTAGGTTGGACTCATCAAAAGTTGTCTTCTCCTGGGGAAAAGCATTAACTACTTCTTTAAAGATACTGAAAACTGCTGAGCTTTTCATTGGGCGCCTTTTCATGTATATTGTATTCCTGGATGTCCTCCATTACTTCTTTTATGTAGTGAAAAAGGGGCAGCTGACATTTGAGCCCTAATCATTCATATTTCTATCAGTCTTTGGGCATGCTGTTATGAAACTTCCCTGATGGATAAATAGAACCTTTTCCAAGATGTGAAGAACTGCTCTGGATGACCTTAACTAGCCAATATGAGGAATGTCATTCACCCCAGGGTTGAATATAATTACATGGTTGTGAATGGACACCACTTTACAGCTAAAAAGTGAGCAGTTTAGAGAAGACATGGAGGAAATGTCTTGGGCAATGGGGCAAAAAGAAGTTGGGAAATAGAAAATGCATGAAATTGTGAGTGTTAAATGTGTATTTAGCAATGCTTTGCTACTGTTAAATGTTGCAGTGGGATATCTCATTAATAAAAGGCATTAGTAATGATAATATATTGTCATATTTCATGTTTGTTCCTCTAAGCTAATATAATTTTAACAGGCAACTTTCTAATAAAGTCTCTTAATTTACAGGTAAGTTGTAATCTGCATCAATTACAGAAATTTTCCCATGAACAAAATCATATTTTCTTGACACATTAAAAAACAAAATTCCCTATTGATTAGTATGAATGGGAGATTTTCTATTGACATGACCATTCCTTAGAAATCCTTAATATCTGTATTCTAAGAAAAAAAATTTCCCACTGCAAGTATACTCTGAAGTTCTATTCCAGTATGGATTTCATCTTGAGTTTTTCAAAATTATGGTAGTAGATTGAATTCTTAGGCAGAACGTACCATGGTAAAAACTATACTAAAATACTTAAAACTATACTAATATAATGAGTGCACGCAAAGACATTAACTTCTAGATGAATTGTTTCCTACTAAAATGACTTTTGGATTCTGTTTATCATGGTGCAAAGAGACAACAATGTGCATTAACATAGAGGATATGTGTGTGTGTGTATGTACCTTTCCACTCCAATACTGACTTTCCTGGTCCTCAGTATTGTCTTGGTTATATAGGATGGTTATTAGCATCTTATTATTTTGGGAACATTAATGTATTCTAAGTATATGGAGTTCAATTGCAGATCAATGTTTAGGAATCTGTATGCATGACAATCTAGTCTGAGAATTTTAATTTTGAAAATAATTAATTTTCAAGGACAGATGTGGCCTTGCTAGGAGGCAAGAAAAGAAGTTTCACCTTTTAGACTCTATGAACCTATAAGAGAGATAATGAATCTGAAATTATTTTGAAAATAAGAAATTCTGGGCAAGTCTGGTAAGAAATCATTTAATTTTATCCAGTTTTTTGTTTTAGTAGAGTATTTGTGCAAACTACTCAGACTATTCTCAAAAGTGTATCTATTATTCATTTAAGTTAGTAATTTTCCAATTACAGCTTTCTCTAAATTCTGGATAGGTCTAGATCAAATCTGCTTCATGTCTCTCACCGTGTTAATTGGATTCTTTTTTCTAGGAGAGTGGCATTTAATTCATTGCTGCATCTTATAGATGTCCATTGATCTTGTCATCTTAATTATAGCTTCCCAAGTTGTCCAATTCACTCAGAAGAGTTTGAACTTGTCATTGTACATTCAAACTCATTTCTATTGATCTTGTCACCTTAATTATAGCTTCTGAAGATGTCCAGCTTGCTCTAATACCTTGGGAAATAGTTGGGCTTTATCCAAAACCCAACCTTCTCTGATATATCCCCTTTAATTTTTGAGACACTAACACAATAACTATTGTTCCATTAATTCTATTAAAAGTTGGATATTTTTTTCTTTTTTGACCAAAAATTTTTCTCCATGTTGATGTGGCTTCATCATCTTCCTATTCCATATCTAAGATCTGGAGAAAGACTTCTTCCATTCTGACTTACTTCTTTCTTAGGTCTTATTTCTTAGTTATCCAAGTTGACTCACACTACAATTCATTTAAGTCTTATTTCTTGGCTATCATATTTGACTCACACCAGAATTCTGCCTGTTTCTGATCAACTTTCCTTACGGTATGACCTCTCCTCTACTCAAAGCCCCATTTGCTCAGATCAACTACTTATCTTCCACCTTATTTGTTTTGTCAGAAACATCTATGCCTCTTGGGTAGCTCAGCCTTGACCTTCCACTGTACTCTGACCAACTTCAATTCAATTCAATACAAGTCAATTCACTAAACATCATCAAGGATATGGACTATGTATGGATAACACAGAATCCTAGAAAAAAAGAATGAAAAGCCATCATCCTCTTCACTGCACCTTTTAGACCAGACATGCATATAACATTTTCTGGTTTCTTGTATTTGAATGAAAGAAATAGATGATTTGTAAGTTGTTCTGGTTGCTTTTATTAATGTTATTTATTGCTGTTGTCATATTTATGTCACGTTTTCTCTGGTTTTATTTAGTACAGTGTAATTTTAATGCGAAGAGTTAATGGCTTAATTGACAGATGCTAAAATATTCTCAAAAAAGAGTAACCAATACATTATAGCAAGGTAGAATTTCATGGAGAAGAGGGAAAATTATTCTGTTGTATTACAGTAATGTAAATTCTTTGGGAATTTAATGTGACTTTTGTTCTTGCATGCCACATTTATGGTTTGCTATCATTAAGCTTTTTACAGAGTAAAGTGCATAGACAGTATGCTAAGGGCAAGGTGAGATTTGATCACTTTGAGAGCAGGGCAGCTAAGAATGAACGGTACATTCTTTGTAATTCTGAAAATCATTTTTGTGGCCTGATGAGGTGAGGAAATATACATAGAACAGCATAAGAAGTGATGAAAGTAAGTGAAGGATGGAAGCTCAGCTAAATCTAAACAAGATACTGTTCATTACTAAACAAGTTACAATTTCACAGAGTGCTGAAAACGTATTGAATATTAGGAATTAGTGATACATATGGGTGGAAGGTGGAGAATAGGTTCAAAATTGGGACCAAATGGGACACTGGAAAAGGACAGGACCCCAAAGAGATGCCATTTATAGAGCACTACAGTATTATTAGGCAGAGGACTCAAGCCAAACTGAGAATGAGTAAAGTTGTGACTATATAGAATAACTCTGACAAGTTTACTGGAGGATTTGGAATGAGTTCAGGAAGTTGCAATACTATTTATGTTTTTACTGGTATATTTCATAGAACTGTAAAATGCTTGTGGTATATTTCATAGAATTGTTGAATACTATTAGAACTGGAACTGACATTAATACAACACTCTGATTTTAGAGATCAAAAATATGAGATCAAGTTAGGAGGAGTGATTTCCAAAGTGTCCCATAGCAGATAGTGAGATTGCTAAAGCTTGAGCATAGCTCCTGTGATTTCTAGCCTAGTCTTCCTCCAGGTATGTCATCTTTAGCTCCTAACCAGAAGGATCATTGATCTAATTGAAAGTATACAGATCAGTTATTCAATCTACAAGACTAATGATCTTGATCTGGGTAAAATATTATCATCAGCCCCTCCAAGCATTTATGAATTTTTAACTATGTTCCAGTCCTTTGATTTAGCTCCTTGTTAAATCTCAGGTCTGCTGCTTTGGGGTCAAAGCTCCAAATGGCTACAAAGAAGGTCTAAGTGAATTCATTCACATTTTGAACCTGCTCTCCCATAGCTCTCTCTTCAAAATAATGGTGCTGAAACCCAGAAGTCCAAATATTAATTGAACTCCTATGATCTTCTCCTAGTCACTGAGATAAGAGCACCTTGGTTTACACTGTTGTTCCTTTCCCTCCCCATGGGATATTGAGGGAGTCTGCTAAGTAGCACAGGTAAAAAAGACAACCAACTATGGCTCCTTTCCAGCCAAAACTGGAATGCTCTGGATCCAGTGGTTGGAGGCCATCTTCAAAAGCCCTTAGTGGAAGGATTTCTATCTCCTAGACTACCCTGTCCACCTGCAGTGGTCATGCAACAAGGATACCTGTTCTACACTCCCCTCATCCCCTGGATGTTGCTTCAGTTTCATTTTCTCTCCTATCTAACCTCACTCAGAGAGGGACAGTGCCTTTGTCCCTCTCCCATAAGCATTTGAGTGGATGGTGAGGCAGACAGATAAGCAAGCAGGAGTCAGGATGTAAGGCTTAACTGTCCAGAAAAGAGCATGCCTTGAAGCCTCTCACCTTGGGGGCTTGCATGTGTGCTTTCTAGTTATTCTGTGTTCTGGACACCACCTTGAACCACTTCTGTTTGTAGCCCACTGATTCCTGGTTCCCACTCTGTATCAAGGGTTAAGCCTGCTTTCTCAGAACTGGAAGTCAAATGCCTTAATTTAAATAAGGGACTGTGTGGGGCAAGGCAGAGTTCATGATTGCTGGGGATACTAACTTACTTCCCATTGCTCTCTCCCTATATTCCCTGATGGTTCTATGTGGAATTTTTCCTTTGAGCTTTCAAAAATATTACAGGCAGTGGATTCAAGACATCCACTCCAGCCTGATATTTCCCCCTACCTTCCTTTGGTGGTTGTGGTTTCTCTCCCTTCTTTGTCCCATTTTGACCCCAACATTGGTCATTTTATTTGGTCTGTGCTTGTTTAACCCCTTGGTTTGCTTTGTGTCTTCTTGCCTGCAGAAATTCCATGTTCAGCTTTGAGGATACCAACCCCTGCCCTTGATGTCACAAGGTTGCTTGCCTCTCTCCACCCTGGACTCAGTTGGCACTGCATTTTGCACCCCATGCTGAATATCCTCCTCAATCTATTCTAGCCCCTGAAGTGAATTCTTGGCCCCTGCTCAGCAGGAAGCAGGTACTGAAGACAATGACCTTTGCCCCTTTTCCCTGAAAGAATTCTCCTACCTAGTGGTTGAGTGGGGAAATGTTGTGGATAGGAACAGTGCCCTAAGAGTTAAAATAATATTGATTGACTTTATGAAGCCCTTGGTGCCCTAAAGTCTCCCCCTACCACAACTTTCCCTTATCCTGTACCATATAATTCCTTGTCCCCACCCCTCATTCTGGGGAAACATAAAATTCCCTGTCCCCACCCCTCATCCTGGGAAATGGGATTTCCTTATCTTATGTCATTCATAGTCATCTTGTAAGACTTACCCTAGATCTCCAGCCCCCACAAGGAAACCTTAAAATCACCCTATATAAATCTAGTCCTTTCCCTATATCATTGCCTTTGTTTAGCTCCTTGCTGAATCTCAGGCCTGCTTCATTTGCATCAGTAAAGCTCCCAATGGTTACAGAAGTAAAAACAAACAAACAAAAATACCTATGTTCCAGACACATTGATGAAGGCCAGTAATACAAATACCATGAAAAAGACAGTCCTTACCCATAAAAAGTTTATATTCTGATGAGAGAAGGGAAACATGTACCTGAAAGTGGAGGTGGTAGGGAAAGGGAAGAATGAAGGTACTTAGTACTGAGGCACAAGTTTTGGTTTTGAAAACCAGAAGAAGTCATAAATGCAATCAGTTGAGGAATGAAAATAGGTTGGCCTGGGCCTTACCATCAAATGGAGACTCTAGGAAGAACTTACCAGTAGGTAAGATGGGGCAAAGAGAAGGGCTTTTTGGGACAGATTGACCATAGTGAATGGGCTGTGGAAGCCTAGGCTAGCATGAAGGAGTCCAAGATGCTGAGGTAGGTTCACAGATTTGCCAGCCATAGAAGGGGCCTGATTTTAAAGTCTGAAGGAAGTTAGAAGTAGAGCTAGGAGAGGAAGTTATTGAGTAGGAAGGTAACACGATCAGACTTATACTTTCAGGACATCTCTTTGAGAACTGAGAAGAAGATGAACTAGAGTGGGGAGAGAGGAGAGGCAAGAAGACCAAGAAGGATCTTATCGTAACAATCCACATATGAAGTGAAAAAGATAGAATCTGTTGAAATTGTAAAGGTAGAAACAACAAGAGATGACAATTGATTTAACATTCATCAATGTTACTTTGAATGACATCATAGACAGGTTCTGATTTCAATTTGGTACACAAAGACCTCTTGTGCACTGTCAATCTCAATGATTTTAATGCAGAAATGTTCTAAGCTAATTACACAGGGTGGCATAGTTGTTTACAGGACTTGGATAAAATGGATAGTTAAAATGGGATTTTAATAGAACTCTGTTATATGATATACAGATTTCAGTTCATCTTTCTAAGAATTCAGAGGAAACTATTTCAAATTGATAAAGTAATCTTTGCTGAAGTGAAATCTCCATCTATATTACTGACTAACCCCTAAGAGTAGTAGCTGATTATAATTGTATGAGTGAAGTAATATTTCAGAGACTTCTGGGTAACTCATGTAAAACAAAAAAGCATAGTTTTTAGTCAGTTCTGCCAATGACCATAGAACTTATTCATTTTCCTTTGTTCTATTAGTAAGGACATTTATATGGAAAGTTTCAAGTTTACAAGTTTAATTGATTGTACCACTATTTAAAAAAAAATAATTACTCCACCATTGGACTGTCTTACACCAATTAAAAAAATCTCCTACAACTGCTATTCAATCTGTCAAATTCCATTGGCACTTTATACATTTACCCAAAAATCACAATCTATTTCTCTCACTTATTTCTCAATTTTCAGTGTTTGTGTCTCTACATTTATACATTCCACCTCTAGATCTTAATAATGTTATGTACTATTACTAGCTACACTTGAAGCTTATTCCCCTACTACATTGAAAAAATGCATGAGGTCATCCTACTACCTCCACTTGAAGAACAGCAAAGAAAAAAGAAAAAAATTTGAATCATACCCTTTGTCCCTGAATAGATTTCATTGTTAGGGAACATTCCTTATACAGGGCCTACATTTATGCCTTTGCAATGTCCAGTCATTGTTCAGTTCTGTCTTCTGAGGTAAAGCAGAATAAACTTATTCCTTCAATATCATAAGCCTTCAAATTCTTGATCATAGATATCATGTTCTACCCTGAGTGTTCTCTTCATCTTGTTGAATATGTTCAGTTCAATTATGATGTCTTTTACCCCCAAGTTTTTCCTCCAGATTATACATCTCCAGTTCTTTTGACTGATTCTTGTTTAATGGTCTTCAGCCACCTGATTATCTCCCTCCTGTGGATGAATTTTATTTTCTTTTTACATATTCTAAAATATATTTCCCAGAAATGAATATAATATAAAAGCTATGGCCTATTGCAAATAGAAGACAATTCACTGAGGACTTCTAAACATTATTACTTTCTTAATGAAATTTACATCAGGGGTTGGAGCCAAGATGGCGGAGTAGAAAGACTCACATAAGCTAGCTCCAAACCCACAGCCCAAAATTATCTATAAAAAGAACTCCCAACAAATTCTAGAACAGTGGAGCCATGTAGCAACGGGGTGAAGGAGATTTTCATACCAGAGAGCACCAAAAAACCAATCCCAAAGGTCTGTGGCACACTGGAAGGGAGCAGAGTCCAACCCTGCCCTGCCCCAGTGGTGAGGCACAGAGAGGAGTGAGCAGATCCGAGCAGGCTTCAGGGACAGAATTTCCAGCAGCCGTGAAGGCCCCTCTATCCACAGATGCACAGGTCAGTGAAAGAGATGTCTGCACTGGCTGAGAGGGGAGCGGGGTGTCTCTGGGACTCAGGCACCCTTGGGAGGCAGCAGCAGAGGCAGTGGCAGAGGCAGCAGATGGCCAGAGGCTCCCAGAACAGGAAGGAGCTTGGCAGCAGCTCCATTACAAAAGGTCTCTGCATAAACCCCCTGAGGGAACTGAGCCTGGGAGGTAGCCCTGTCCCCACCTGAGTGTCAGAAATTAAGCTCCCATTGAATAGCAGCCAGCCCTGCTGCCAAAAGCCCTGAGGCTGGGGAGCAGCATTTGAATCTCAGACCCCAAGCACTAGCCGGGTGGCCCTAGGCCAGGGGTGGAGGGGACTCTCAGAGGTCAAGTAACTGGCTAGGAAAATGCCCAGAAAAGGGAAAAAAAATAAGAGCATTGAAGGTTATTTTCTTGGTGACCATATGTTTCCTCCCTTCCTTTCTGATGAGGAAGAACAATGCTTACCATGAGGTAAAGACATAGGACTCAAGGGCTCTGTATCCCAAACATCTGAAATAGATATCCAATGGGCTCAGGTCATGGAAGAGCTCAAAAAGGATTTTGAAAATCAAGTTAGACAGGTGGAAGAAAAACTGGGAAGAGAATTGAGAGAGATGCAAGAAAAGCATGAAAAACGAGTCA
>JAQQSK010013977.1:0-11294 GCA_028658325.1 Potorous gilbertii
CTCACAAACTCTCTCCTGTAGAAGAGGCTGCTCACAATTGCAGGAAGAAACTCCAGCACCTTCAGAATCACATGGGGAAGCATTTGGAGGAAGCTGAGAAACTTCTTGCTCAGGAAGAGAGACATGCTGTTGACTGGGACTGGATGATCACAGGAGAATATAACAGGCTACACCGCTTCCTGCTGGAGGAAGAATTCCAGTGTCTGGAAAGGATAAAGCAAGAGGAGAGGGCAAGACACGTAGATGTTACTCAACTACCTGAGAGGGTACTGGCTATCTCTCCCCCCTTTTTGAGGAATAAAAAGAAAAGGAATGTGACCTCCTCTGCCTCTGCATTTCTACTTCAATATGTCAAGAAAGAAGATGATTACTATTTACAAACTCTAAAGCATTGAACCGTGGGGTGAAGGGCCTGGTGGCCCAGGGTTAGGGTGTATCTGGAATATACCCCTGACACTCTTGTCTTTTACAATGTCCTCCAGTGCTCCCTCATTTATAGGTTCTATCCCTTTCTCTTCACCTCTCTTGTCACACCCATCTTTTCCCCTGGCCCCCCACCTTGCAGGCACAAAATCTGGTCCCATGACTCTGTCCAGTGGACTCTCATCTCTGTGCTTGCTGCTTTTCCTGTCTCTGAGCATTTCCTCATGGAGGAATTCTCAGCCCATCACCAAGATTTCTGGCTGTGGGTCTTCATTTTCAGACTTCCCTGGAAAAGGATGATCATCACTTACTTCATGATGAAGCAGACACTCCCTACTCTCCAACTGAAGACTTTTCTTCCACACTGCAAGTTGAGGGCAATAATGTCCATTTTTAAAAATTCTCTTACACTCTGTTCACTCATTTATAGAATAAATTAATTTATCCTATATTAAACACACACAGAGGTATTGTGGCCCTGTACTCTTGTTTAATTTTTTCCTAAAATTCATCATAGTTCTATAAAGTCCATAGATTTCAAGTTTTTCCAGTCCTTTACCCCTTGAATTGCAGTAAATTTTCCTTTTTGCTCTAATTAATATAAGATGAAAAAAATTCTAGTATTTACTGTGCTTATGCATCCTTTTGCTGTTTATTCATGTGCGACTCTTTATGACCCCATTTCAGGTTTTCTTGCTAAGGAAATTGATTTGTCATTTACTTCTCTAGCCCATTTTACAGAAAAGGAAACTGAGGCAAACATGGTAAAGAGACTTGCCCAGGCTCACTCAGCTCCTGTGTCCAAGGGTAGATATAAACTTAGGAAGATGACTCTTCCTCACTCCAGGCCTGCCATCCTATCTAAAGTGCTGTCCTCTTAGGCACATCAGAAATGATTTATTTTCAAATCAATCATTAAATCAGTTGCCAAATATTCTCCTCTACCTTTGATAAGCTCTTTTACTCCCTGGGGGTTCTGCAGATCGCTACTTGGGAATCCCTGATGTATATATGAGCTCTATATACATGGAGTGTCTAAATGTGCTAGGGATTGGCCATATAAGGGCACTTAACCCTTGAATGTTTGTCTCCTCCAGACACAGTGAAAATCTAGGTAAAATATTCTAGCTCAAAATTTCACAAAGATATGCTTT
The DNA here is from genome assembly GCA_028658325.1 of Potorous gilbertii. Lineage (NCBI taxonomy): Eukaryota > Metazoa > Chordata > Mammalia > Diprotodontia > Potoroidae > Potorous > Potorous gilbertii. The sequence continues at coordinate 1,578 of JAQQSK010013977.1, forward strand.
CTTTAACTAGCATTAATTTGATTTGAGATTCTAGTCTCACTTTTCACTTATTTCTGTGATGAATCTCTAGCCTTGGAAAGAAGGACATCATTCCTGCTACAGTGCTTCCTCCTCTGCTCCAATTTGGGTCCCAGAACCCATGCAATGGCAGAAAATTCCTAAATTGTGGGTGAAAACCAACCTATGTTTTCTGTAAGGAGAATCTTTGGGTCTCTGGCAGGTGCTCCTTCATAACATGGGGTTGCCTGATGAAGATGATACTTCTGCTTCTCCTCCATCTGCTTCTACTGTTTCTTCTTATTCTTCATCTGCTTCTGCTATTTCTTCTTCTTCTTTCTTCTTCCTTCTTCTTCTTCCTTCTTCTTCTTCTTCTTCTTCTTCTTCTTCTTCTTCTTCTTCTTCTTCTTCTTCTTCTTCTTCTTCTTCTTCTTCTTCTTCTTCTTCTTCTTCTTCTTCTTCTTCTTCTTCTTCTTCTTCTTTCTTCTGCTGCTGCTCCTGACTATGAAGATGAGGATGAAGAGAATACTTGGGCATTGTTAGCTGCTTCTTGGCCAAATTAGAGGATAAAGTAGGAGGGGTAATGTTTCCCAGTTTTTCCATTTTATTTGCACCTCTAAATCCTTCTGAAATCTATTAGGAACAGAAATAGGTTATTAATGCATGGAATATTACAGAATGCTTGGAGAAAACCTGGGTCAGTATTTTGCATTTTGGAATGCTGGGAACCCTAAAATGTGAGGATATGGGGGGAGGTCTGCTTTGAAAGAATTTGACCACTCAAGCCTTCCTTCAGTCAAAGTAGCAAGATTTTATTATAACACCAGTATGATGGGCAGATTCTTAGTAAATCCCTAGTATTTGTAGTGGCAATACGAGTGGGTGAGATTCCAAGAATCTGCATAGTAAGATTGGTACTTTTATAAAGAAAAAAACTGTGGCAAGATTTGGATGGCCTTAAGAGTGTCAAGTAAGCTAATTATGTAATCCAAGTGGGCTGGGGTGGGCCAGATATTCTGGGCAGAAGCACAAGTGGTTTGGGTTACTGAAATGTATGGGAAAATTTAGGGACTGCATTCCTTTCCAAGACACAGTATTTTCCTAGTTTAGGTCCCATGACCCCATAAAGTAAATGCAGACTCTCCAGAATCCTTTGTTCTAAGCTAAGAGTTTTGCCTTTAGCTACTAGATCAGAGTAGTTGGATGACTTACTCAGGGTCACAAGGCAGAAATCTGATCCCTTCTTTAGGATTCCAAGTCCAACACTCTAAGCATTTGGTTATTTTGTCCATTCTGAGATATACAGTGGACAGGAGTCAGGAAGACCTATGTTCAGATCCTGTCCTGAGCCACATTTGGGCGGGTCACCTTAGGAAAATCACTTAACATTTCATTAACTAATTCTAGTTAGCATTTGCATAATGCTTTGAAGATTTGCAAAGTGCTTTTTATTTGTTACCTCATTGGATCCTGACCACAGCCCAATGATATATGTGTTCTTCCAAATCACATTTCACAAAGGAGGCTGAGGCGGAGAGATATTAAATGCTTTTGCCCATTTAGCAAGTGTTTGGGGAAGGAGTGCCCTCTGCACTTCCTGACTTCAAAGACAATACTCCATGCGCTGCTTTTAAAAAATTTTTCTTGTTTTTTAAAAAATTTAATTAATTTGTTTTCAGTTTTCAACAATCACTTCCATAGGTCTTAAATTTTCTCCCCCTTCCTCTCCCCTCTTTCCCTGCAATGATTTGCAATCTTATATGGGTTCTACACATACCTTCTTATTAAATACATTTCCACATTAGTCATGTTGCATAGAAGAATTAAAATGAATGGGAGATATCATGAGAAAAACCAAACCAAACCAAAATACAACACAAGAGAAAATAGTCTGCTTCACTCTGTGTTCCGATTCCATAGTTATTTCTCTGGATATGGATGGCATTTTGCCTCGAGTCCTTTAGGAATGTTTTAAGACCTCGTATTGCCATGTAGGGCTTAATCTATCAGAAAAGGTCCCTACATACTGTAGCCATTACTGTGTATAATGTTCTCCTGGTTCTGCTCATTTCACTCAGCATCAGTTCATATAAATTCAGGTTTTTCTCAAGTCCTCCTGTTCATCATGTCTTATAGCACAATAGTATTCCATTACATTCACATGCCACAACTTGTTCAGCCATTCCTCAGTTGATGGGCATTCCCTCGATTTCCAGTTCTTGGCCACTACAAAGAGAGCTGCTATAAATATTTTTGTACATGTGGGACCTTTTTCCTTTTTTTATGATCTCTTTAGGTTACAACCCTAGAAGTGATATTGCTGGATCAAAAGGTATGCATATTTTTGCAGCCCTTTGGGCATAGTACAACTGATTTTTTTTTTTAAATAAGACTTCATTGTGACACCTGGGACCCTATCAGGTAGGACTAGATGCCCTCTGTGATCACTTTCAGGTTGTAATTTTGAACTTCTGAGTATTGGCTAATACAGGTGCCTCCTTCCATTTTGAGATGCATTGAAAGAAGATTGTCAGTGGGATAAAGCAACTCTTTCTAAGGTATATTCTTTTCACAGAAGACAATAATGAATGAATGGTGAGGAATTAAAATCATGAGGGACATGGGTTCAATCACATTTCTTGCTGTCCTTCTTACTTAATTTCTACAAACCTTAGTTTCTTCATCTGTAAAATGGAGCTAAAACATATGCATGCCATTAACTTCACAGAATTTTGGTAAAAGTCCAAGAATTTAATATATATAATGTGCTTTGCAAATATTGCTATACTGAAGTATAAAATCATCTCATAACATCTCCCACAAATCACCTAGTTAATAAATGAAATTCAAAGGAAAATCACAAAATTGTAATTTAATCAGAGGGAAATTTCCAGTCAGACCTTTCTAATTTGAATCTTTTAAGCCTTCCAAAGGTCTTAACAGAAGGCATTTTATTTGTCATAATCTTTCCAGTTGGCAGTTGTGAAAGTAGGCACATTATAGCTGAGGACAGAGGAAGTGGGAACACATGGTATTTTAGTTCCAAGACCTTCTGGTCCCACCAGATTGCAAATAATTTATCAGTATACAAATCACATCTTCCCAGAATAATTCATTTCCACCCTCTCTATTGGCTGGAGGCAGTAGGAGAGCAACTGTTTCATACCACAGAATTTCTCAGCAATCAATTTGTCACCCCTAGGGATCTTTCTATCACTTTAGGACTCAAAGGACCAAGTTAGAAACAAGCTTCCTTCTCTAGCCTTTCTCTCACTGTATTCTTAACCAGTCTGATTCTGGTTTTGTACTTTAGCATAATTTTCTGTCTATCAAATCTGTCTGTCAATCTATCATCTCTCTTTCTATGTTGTTTATATTTTATCTACCTGTCTTTCCCAGTGTCCTTCCTTCCTTCCTTCCTTCATCTATTTATGGGGTAAAAAGGCTTGGAGCAGAAGAGCTGGATTCTAATTCGGGTCCTAAGATGACAAGATCAGAAGACCACAGACCAATAGCTAGAAGGGACTTTAGAAACTATTTAGTCCAGCCCACTCTTTGAATAGATAAATAGAGACCCAGAGAAATTGAAAACTAATGGAAAAATGGACAGAATGTGGCATTTGGAGTCAGGAAAAACTGAGTTCAAATCTTGCTTCAGACACTTGCTAGTTTTGTGACCCTGGACAAGTCACGTAACTTCTACTTACCTCAATTCCCTCATCTGTAAAATGGGGATGATGATAACCCCCACCTCACTGGATTGTTGTGAGAATCAAATGAGATTAAGATATGGAAAGGGTTTGGCAAAGTTTGAAGCATAATGATGTTGATGATGATACGATTTGCCCAAGGTCACACAATCAACTATTTATTAAGCATCAACTGTATGCCAGGATATCAGGAGACAAAAGCAATAAATCAAAGAATACCTCTTCCAAAGCACCTTACATTCTAATTGAAGGAAACAACAACGACACAGGATTTGAATCCAGACCATTTTATTCCAAATCCAGTGTTCTTTCCATTTACTCAACCTTGATAAGAGTTGATTTGGTGTAAGAGAATTACTGCTCCACCCAATGCACATATAGTCACACAAGGACATTTGCAAAATTATTTTCATGGATATTCTATTTTCATAGAACCAATGACACCATAGCAGGAGGTTTTACAAGACAGTTCTGCAAGTCTCTTGGAGAAAATGATGGTCCAAAAGAGGACATAGGAGCAGGGGTCAGAGGCAACACAAGAGCAACATTTGAAACGATTACATTTCAATGTCACATTATTCATGTAATGGATAAGAGCAGCTCCTTACTCTTTTCTAAGTGTTTCCAGATAGTTTGTTTTAAAGGCCTCCAATGAGAATTAAAAGCATGTATATTTTTTACATTGCCACAGTTGTCACTATGTGAGCCTAGTCCCTGTGAGTTGGATCTGAATTTCCACTGAAATGGAAGCTATAATGAAGACAATAGGCTGCCGATTTCCATGTCAGGTTTCATCAGTATGACTTGTGACAAGTAGGAATGGATGCTTCACACTGTATGAAGGTGATTGCAGGTTTCAGGCTAGCTGCCAACAGGAAAATCAAACATCCTCTAAGCATAATTATCCTCATAATTCCCATACACACTCTCCTTTCTATAGTGACCCGGGGAAAAGGACAATGGTTTTCTGACCTGTCATTTTGGTTAATAGGCATTGATGTTCAATAGCTTTTAAATGACACCCCAGAGACTTTCATTCCTTCTTCAAGCATGATCCCTAATCCTATAGACAATGAAATAAGGAAGATGTATCTCCTATGGAGCAAATGTTATGGCCTCCCTTTTGCCTGCCCTCTTCCCCACCCTGATTAGAAGAACTTTATGACCCATATTTATGAGATAGAGGCATTGTTCTCTTGGAATGATGGAGGCAACAAACAGTCGTTGGTTGTTGTCCTTTGTCTTCGAAGAGGACCAAAATGGAATCATCATGATAAAGTAAAATTTTGGCGTGTCTGATTGTGGCTGATCAGACCAATGTGAGCTCGGAATGCTCTACCACAGGTTGGACACAGATAGTTCATATGAATATTTGGGGTGGATATACCAAATTTGCACATCCTATGTTTACTTTGCGCTGTCTCGATTCTGCTTTGCTCATAGAGTACAGCACCCTTTCTGATGTGTACACGCCATGCTGAGAGGTCCTGTGCCAGTGTCTCCCATGTTGCACAGTCAAATTCAAGGTTCTTGAGAGAGACCTTGAGAGTGTCCTTGTATCACTTCTTCTGACCACCATGTGGTTGCCTGCCCCATGCCAGTTCTCCATAGAATAGTCTTTTTGGCAAGTGTACATTTTACATTTGAATAACGAAGCCAGCCCATTGGAGTTGTGCTCTCTGAAGTGTAGTTTGAATACTTAGTTCAGCTTGAACAAGGATTCAGTATCTGGTACCTTATCCTGCCAGGCGATGCTCAGAGTTTTCCTATGACAGGTCAAATGGAAGCGATTCAGTTTTCTGGCATGGCGCTGGTAGACTATCCATGCTTCACAAGCATATAACAATGATGTCAGTACAACGGCTCTGTAGACCTTCAGTTGGGTAGTCAGTCTAATACTTTTCTCTCCCAAACCTTTTAAGCTAATTTTTAAATTTTATTTTATTTTTCATTTTTAACACAATTCAGGTCATATAAAACAATTCCAATTTTTGGTCAAGTGATACTTCTTTTTAAAGCATTTACAATATAGACCACAAAAGAATTTTTTTTGAACATTAGCCAACTGAGACACAAATAATATTTATGCATACTAATTAAGCTTACAAACCTTTTGACTATAGGAAATTGCCACTAAGAGTAGGGACATTGCAGGGAACCAATATCTCCCCAACTTCATGTCAATTCCAGGTAGGAGTAGATTGTTAACCTGCATTCAATCAGGCTTAAAGACTGCCAGATGTCTGTGGGGAAATTGAGTCAGGATAATCCTACCTCAGCCCAGGCTGAACAGCCCCTGCTTTCCCACCCTCCCTATGAGATCACCTTTTTCAGTTCACCCAGCATCTCACAGGCTTACTGGCATCATGGATTGGAGGCTCAGACCGCCTTTCTTGCTATCCATACCTGGAGTCTAAACTCAAAAGGACAGTCACTAAATAGTCCCATAGCATCTCAAAATACAAGTTCCAATAACTAGGTTTCAAATATGACTATAATTTCACTTTGGCTAAGGAACATCTTTTAAGACAAGTGTTAAGTGGCTTACATGTCTTTCTATACATGTTCTAGTTCCTGATTAAATAGCAATCATAAAATCAAATTTACCATTAAAACCTTAACTTTTCCATCAATGCCAAATTTACCTGAGGTTACCTGCCTCTAGGAAATTTAGGCTAAAATTCTTTTCCCCAAACTAAAGATAGTAATTAATTCAGTCAATTGTTTTAATACTAATTGCTTTTACATCACTTTGTGACATGTCCAATTTTTCTCCCCATCACTCCCCTCCCCTCGCTTTCTAATACCTTGCAAGGATTACTCCTTGCCTCAATGTACCCTCCCTTTTATCACACCCCACCCTTCCCTTATCTCCATCTTCTCTCTTTTCTTATAGGGCAAGATAAATGTCTGTACCCCATTCCCTGTATTTCTTATTTCCTGGTTATATGCAATAAAATTTCTCAACATTCGTTGAGTAGTAACATTCGTTACTAATACTTTGAATTCCAACTTCTCTCCCTTCCTCCCTCCCTATCCATCTCCACTGAGAAAGCAAGCAATTCAATAAAGACTAAATATGAGTTGGGTAGGATGAGTTGTTTTGCAAAAGACTTCCATAATAATCATGTTATATAATACTAACTATATTGCCCCCATCCTACTCTATCCCCCCTTATTTTTTTATTCCCTCATTTGACTTTGTCCCTTCCCAAAAGTGTTTATTTCTAGTTACTCCCTTCTCCCATTTGCCCTCCCTCCTATCATTCCCCTCACCCCACTTGTCACCTCCTCCTCTACTTTCCTGTGGTGTAAGATAGATTTTCATTTCATATTTAGTGAACATTATTCCCTCCTTCAGCCATATGTGGAGAGAGTAGCTTCACTTTTCCCCTCTCCCCTTCTCCTTTTTCTCCTCCATTGAACAAGATTTTTCTTATCTTTTTCATGAGTTATAGCCTGCCCCATTCCATTTCTCCCTTTCTCCTCGCAGTATTTTCCTCTCTCACCCCTTAATTTTTATTTTATTTTTTTGTGTGTATATCATCTCTACTGATTCAACACAACCCTTACTCTCTGTCTATATATGTGTATGTGTGTGTGTGTGTGTGTGTGTGTGTATGTACAATCCCTCCACTTACCCAGATACTGAAAAAAGATTCGAGTTATAAACATTTTCTTTCCATGTAAGAATGTAAACAGTTCAGCTTTAGAAAGTTTTTTATCATTTCTCTTCCCTGTTTCTCTTTTCATGCTTCTCTTGATTCTTGTGTTCAAAAGTCAATTTTCTATACAGTTCTGGTCTTTTCCTCAATATGAATGCTTCATAGTCCTCTATATCATTGAATGACTATTTATTACTTTGAAGTATTATACTCAATTTTGCTGGGTAGGTGATCCTTGGTTTTAATTCCAGTTGCTTTGTCTTCTGGAATATCCTATTCCAAATCCTTCAATCCCTTAATATTAAAGCTGCCAGATCTTGTGTTGTCCTGATTGTATTTCCAAAATACTCAAATTGTTTCTTTCTAGCTGCTTGTAGCTTGATCTGGGAACTCTGAAATTTGGTCACAATATTCCTAGGAGTTTCTCTCTTTGGTTCACTTGCAGGAGGTTATCAGTGGATTCTTTCAATATTTATTTTTCCCTCTGGTTCTAGAATATCAGGGCAGTTTTCCTTGATAATTTCATGGAAGATAATGTCTAGGCTCTTTTTTTTGATCATGACTTTCAGGTCTCATAATTTTTAAATTGTTTCTCCTGGATCAATTTTCCAGGTCAGTTGTTTTTCCAGTGAGATATTTCAGATTATCTTCTATTTTTTCAAAATTTTGGTTTTGTTTTTTAACTGCTTGGTTTATCTCATAGTCATTCATTTCCCAATTCTCTCTTTCAATGAATTATTTTGTTCAATGAGCTTTTGAACCTTCTCCTCCATTTGATTAATTGTTTTTAAAGCCTCCTTCTCCTCATTGGCTTTTTGGACCTCTTTTTCCAATTGAGTAAGCCTCTTTTTAAAGGTGTTATTTTCCTCAGCATTTTTTTGGTTCTTCTTTAGTAAGCTGCTAACTCTCTTTTCAAACTCTTCTATTGCCCATGCCCCATTTAAGATCTCTTTGGAGGCCCTGGAGGCAGAGACCTTGACTTCCTCTGACAGTATGCCTCGTTCTTCCTCATCCAGAAGGAGGGGAGGAGACACCTGTTCACCAAGTAAGTAACCTTCTATGGTCTTATTTTTTTCCCCTTTTTGGGGCATTTTCCCAACCAGTTACTAGATCTCTGAGTTTCTTCTCCACAACCACCTTGCCTCTAGTTCCACCAAGCCGGCACTGGGGGCTGAGATTCAGATGAGCTGCTCCAATCCCCTAGGGGCTTTAGGTGGGGGGAGGGGGCCCTATTCAGTGTGAGATTAAGTTCAGCTGCTGAGGTGGAGGCAGGGCTGCCACACAGGGCTCAGTTCCCTCAGGGGCTTTACAATGAGGTCTTTAACTATGGATGTGGGTTGCTGCCTGCCTTGGGAGCCCTGGTCTGCAGCTGCCTCCACTGCTGCCACCTGAGGAGGCCTGAGTTATGGGGACACCCTGCTCCCTTCTTGGCCAGCCAAAAAGACCCTCTCATTGACCTTTTAGTGCTTGTGGGTTGAGGGATCAGCGCTGCTGCTGGAGATTCTTTCCCTGAAGCCTACTTGGTCCTGCTCCTCCCAGTGCATGGTCAAGATTAGGCTGAGCTCTGCTCCACGTCCAGTGCAACAGACCTTTTCCATCAGTCTTTCAGGTCACTCTGGGCTAGAAATCTCCACCCTGTTGTTCTGAGGCTTCTGCTGCTCTAGAATTTGTTGAGAGTCCTTCTTTACAGGTATTTTATGGGCTATGGGGGAAGAGCTAGTGTATGTGCATCTTTGTACTCTGCCATTTTGGCTCTGTCCCTCCCCCAAATTTTTCTTCACAGCCTCCCAAACACTGAGCCAGCTCTGGCAATACATGCATCAACCTTATTGTCAATGTGTATATCCCTGGCAAGTACACTACCAAGGTACCAATCCACAGCATTCAAAACTTCTCCATTTGTTGTAACCAATAGTTCCATGTTTGGATGGTGTGATGGTGGTTGGTGGAGCACCTGTGTTTTCTTGGTGTTAATTAATAAGCCAAAATTAGCACAGGCAGCAGAGAATTGATCCACACTTTGTTGCATCTCTGGTTCAGAGGTTGCAACAAGTAGTAAGCTTTTGGGGAAGAACCACCAGAATGACAAGGAGTCTCAACATCACTTGACAGGAAGATCAACTGGAGAAACTTGTGATGATCCCTTAGGGAAGAGTTAGGAGAACATTATGACTGTCTAAAAGTATTTGACTTCAAATTTTTCCCTCCTTCCATTGCCTTCTCTTCCATCATCCCCGCCCCACCCTGCTTATCTCCTTCTCCCCCAATTTCCTGTGTTGTAAGATAGGTTTTCATACCAAAATGATTGTGGATTTTATTCCTTCCTTAAGTCAAATGTGATGAGA
>JAQQSK010013978.1:0-11292 GCA_028658325.1 Potorous gilbertii
AGGGCTGGCATGACCAAAATTAGCAATTAATTACTCACCAAAGCGTTCTCTAGTACCAGAGCTTAGATCATATGGGATGGGGGACTGTGAAATATACGGGCACCTGCTGGCAATTGCCTAGTGAAACCCTTTCCACAGAAGTGAGAAGGGTATTAGATGCTTTGCTAGCCCGGCAGAGGACGAGCAACGTTGGGGTTCTCCCCTTACGCTTGTTTTTGTTGGCGTAATCATTACTTCAGTTTATCGACGCAGGGACAGCCTGAGAGAAATGGTGAAAGCGTTTTTGTCTCCAAAGCCTTCATGGACGTGGCTTTGTTGTGTCATGGAGGTGACCTCGCTACTGTAAGGCTATACCGACAGAGCACGAACTGTGGCAGATGCTCCAGCATGGAAAGCTTGACCTGGTTTGGCATAAGTCTAAAGAAGCAGATCCCCGAAAGGTTGTCCACTAAATGATGAATGTTCTTGGTCACCATAACTTACTTACTAATAGCCAATATTACTATATACACACTAACATATATTCTGTTATATATTCTCTCTCTCTATATATATATATATATACACACTTACTAATAACTAATATAACTTAGGTCTGATAAGGTGTGAAGGAACTGTTATCTGTGTCATTGTGGGGGAATATGTGTTTGTCCTTCATTGCCAAAGAAGACCACGCCATCAGAGAAATGATGATATGACTTGCACTTGACTTTGTTTTGAGTGAGTGAGGGCTGTGCAGGTCACCAGCCTCACTTGTCCTCTAGAGTTATCTGAATCCGGTGACCAGATATTCATCAGGATGACTGGAGACGACCCAGGATGAGGCAACCGGGGTTAAATGACTTGCCCATAGTCACCAGCTAGTGAGTGTCAAGTGTCTGAGGTGAGGTTTGAACTCAGGTCCTCCTGACTCCTGCACTGGTGCTCTTATCCACTGCACCACCAGTCTGTGGGGGAATGTCTTCACTAATGAAGCTGGAGATCAACTCAGTTAATGGAAAAAGCTTATTTTTATGTGGACTTTTATGCAGTTTACAAATTTCTTTTACATACATTATTTTATTTACAGGCATACCTTGAAGATATTGTGGGTTTGGTTCCAGATCATAAATAAAATAAATACATAAAGCAAATATCACAATAAAGTAAATACATGAATTTTTTGACTTCCCAGTTTATATTAAAATTACGTTTATACTATACTGTAATCTATTAAGTATGTAATAGTAATTATGCCTAAAAATATACATACCTTAAATAAAAATACTTTATGGCTAACCATCCTATAAGCCTTTAATGAGTTATAATCTTTTTGTTAATGGGAGTTCTTGCCTTAGTGTTGATGTCTGTTGACTAATCAATGTGGTGTTTGCAGAGGGTTGGGGTCTCTGTACCAATTTCTTTTTTGTTTGTTTATTTTAAAACTATTTATTTATTTACTTCCACAATATTTTGAGTTCTAAATTTTCTCCCCATCTCTCCCCGCCACCCACCTCAAGACAGCATGCATTCTGATTACAACTTCCCCCAATCTGCCCTTCTTCTATCACACCCCTTCCTTCTCTTATCCCTATTTCCTCTATTTTCTTGTAGGGCAAGTTAGATTTCTGTACCCCATTGCCTGGCTATCTCATTTCCCAGTTGCCTGTCAAAACAGTTTTTAACATTAGTTTTAAAAACTTTGAGTTCCAACTACTCTCCCTTCCTTCCTCCTCACCCATTCTCACTGAGAAGGCAAGTAATTCAATATAGTTTATACATGTGTAGTTATGCAAAACACTTCCATAGCAGTCATATTGTGAAAGACTAACTATATTTCTCTCCATCCTATCCTGTCCCCCATTTATTCTATTCTCTCTTTTGACCCTATCTCTTTTCAAAAGTGTTTACTTCTATTTACCCCCTCCTCCCATTTGCCCTCCCTTCTATCATTCCCCACCCCCTCACTTATCCCCTTCCCCCCTACTTTGCTGTAATGTACGATAGATTTTCATACCAAATTGAGTGTGCATGTTATTTCCTCCTTAAGCCAAATGTGATGAGAGGAAGGTTCACTCTTTCCCTCTTACCTCCCCCCTCTTCCCCTCCATTGAAAAAGCTTTTTCTTGCCTCTTTTATGTGAGATAATTTGCCCCTTTCTATTTTTTCCCTTTCTTCTCCCAATATATTCCTCTCTTACCTCTTAATTTTATTTTTTTATATCATCCCTACATATTCAACTCACCCTGTGCCCTCTGTCCGTATGTATATAATCCTTCCAATTACCCTAATACTGAGACAAGTCTCAAGAGTCACAAATATGATCCTTCCATGTAGGAATGTAAACAGTTCAACTTTAGTAAGTCTCTTATGATTTCTCTTTCCTGTCTACTTTTTCATGCTTCTCTTGATTCTTGTGTGTGAAAGTCAAATTTTCTATTCAGCTCTGATAGTTTCAGCAAGGATGCTTGAAAGTCCTCTATTTCATTCAATGACCATTTTTTCCCCTGAAGCATTATACTCAATTTTTCTTGGTAGGTGATTCTTGGTTTTAATTCTAGCTCCTATAACCTCTGGAATATCTTATTCCAAGTCCTGTGATTCTTTTAATGTAGAAGCTGCTAGATCTTGTGTTATCTTGACTGTGTTTCCACAATACTTGAATTGTTTCTTTCTGACTGCTTGCAATATTTTCTCCTTGACCTGGGAGCTCTGGAATTTGGCTACAATATTCCTAGGAGTTTTCCTTTTGGTATCTCTTTCAGGAGATGATTGGTGGCTTCTTTCAGTATCTATTTTGCCCTCTGGTTCTAGAATATCAGGGAAATTTTCCTTGATGATTTAAGAAAGGTGGTGTCTAGGGTCTTTTTTTGATCATGACTTTCAGGTAGTCCCATAAATTTAAAATTATCTCTAGATCTATTTTCCAGGTCAGTTGTTTTTCCAATGAGATGTTTCACATTGTCTTCTATTTTTCATTCCTTTGACTTTGTTTTGTAATTTCTTGATTTTTCATAAAGTCATTAGCTTCTATCTGCTCCATTCTAATCTTTAAGGAACTATTTTCTTCAGTGAGCTTTTGGACCACCTTTTCCATCTGGTCAGTTTTGATTTATAGGACATTCTTCTCCTTATTGTCATTTTGGATCTCTTTTATCAATTGGGTTAATCTATTTTTTAAAGTGTTATTTTCTCCAGCATTTTTTTGGGTCGCCTTTAGCAAGCAGTTTACTTGCTTTTCATAATTTTCTCACATCACTCTCATTTCTCTTCCGAATTTTTCCTCTACTTCTCTTACTTGATTTTCAAAATCCTTTTTGTTCTCTTCCATGGCCTGAGACCAATTCATTATTTCTTGAAGGGTTTGGATAGAGGAGCTTTGATTTTATTGTCTTCTGTTTGGATAATTTGGTCTTCCTTGTCACCAAAGTAAGATTCTGTACTCTGATTCTTTGTCTGGTTTTTGCTCATTTCCCCAATCATTTACTTGACTTTTGAGTTCCTTGTTCACAATAGCTCTCTGCTTCCAGTGGGGGTGGGGGATATATGGTCAGCCACTTGATCCTCCCACAATATGTGGGCCTAGAGTTCCAGAAACAGCTGCTGCTACTGCCCCTGTTGCTGCTGCCACAGCTCTTCCTCTGCAGGCTTCTCCACCCCCTCCACTGGCCTGGGGCCAGACCACTCTACTCTCTCACACAGGTCCCACAGGTTTTTTCCACTGACCTTGCAATTTGTCCTCAGTGTTTTAGGGTCATGAAGTCTGGAAACTGCCACAGATGCCTGAGGTTCACTCCCCCCAAGGTCTGCTCACATTCTGTCTGTGCTGATGTGACCCCCACTAGACTGCACTCTGCTTCAAGCATGGCATGATAGATACTTCCTGGCCACTTTCCAGGATGTCTTGGCCACTTTCCAGGATGTTTTGGGCTAGAGATTTGCTTCACTCCATCATTCTGTGGGTCTTGCAGCTCCAGAATTTATTTGGAGTCATTTTTTACAGGTATTTGGCTAGGCTTGGGAGGAGAGCACTAGCTAGTCTGTGCTGTTACTCTGCCATCTTGGCTCAGCCCCCCTCCACCTCCCCCACCCTCCACCCTGTAGCAATTTTTAAAAATAAGACAATGGTGAAGTTGGCCACACTGACTGACTCTTCCTTTCTTGAAAGACTTTTCTGTAGTATGCAATGATGTTTAATAGTGCCTTGCCCACAAAGAACTTCTTTCAAAATTGGAGTCAATCTTCTCAAACACTGCTGCTGCTTTATCAACAAGTTTATGTAATGTTCTTCAATATTGTTACGTCTCAGGAAGTAGGGAGGCCCAAGGAAAGGGAGAGAGATGGGGAATGACCAGTGGGTGGGGCGGTCAGAACACACACATGTTTATTAAGTTCACAGTCTTATATGGGCGTGGTTTGTGGCTCCCCAAAATAATTTTAGTAGTAGCATCAAAGATCACTGATCATAGATCACCATGACAGATATAATAATAATGAAAGAATTTGAAGTATTGAGAAAATTACCAAAATGTGACACAGAGACATGATGTGAGCATGTGCTGTTGGGAAAATGGTGCCATTAAACTTGATCAATGCAGGGTTGCCATTTGTAAAAACCCACAATATTTGTGAAGTGCAATAAAATGAATGTAATAAAATGAAATGCCTGTAGCTTTCAGCAACTCTGTAAGGCAGGGAAGGAAAGTATTATTTATATTCATTTGCCGTATAAGAAAACAGACTTAGAGAACCAGCGAAGTCACAATTAAGTTGACAGCTATCGTTCTAACCCAGTTCTTTAATTCCTTCATCTGTGTCAATTAAAGGATGCAAAAAGAAATAATTATCCCAACGCAACAAATTTTCATTCTTTTACTACCTCAGCCTCTTTACCTTTAAAACTTCTCCATAACTACCTTTTAAGAATAATTAAATATATTACAAAAGCAGAAGATACTATTATACTCATTTTGGTTATTTATATGGCCACTTGATTATATTAGTGACCAATAGAGTCTTGTTTGATTTGGGGTCTCTCCAAGGTTCCAGAATTGTACAAATAATGTCCACCTATTTGGGGGGTTTCTATAATCTTTTCTCCCTTACCCTCATGCATATACTCCTTTTCTCTCCCTAACTGACAGGCAGCTAAAACTTTGAAAAAATTAGGCCTCTTGCTGTCTGTTACAAGATAATTGACAGCTCCTCCCCCAATAGTAAATGTTTCTTTCCTCTGTTCATTACCCCTACCCCCTCAAATACCCAATATAGCATGTGACTGACTTGTTGCGGTTTTTGGACAATGACTTCCTTGACTTTCTTCCAAAAATAGATTAGAGAATATTGTAGACATTGGTCTGAGAAATCTCCTAAGAGTCATTCCATCCCACCTCAAAATTCTCTTATAATATTTTTGCTTTCAAGACATGAGATTTGGTAGGAAGATTAGTTTTGTTTAGAACATTAAATGGAGATAATTCTAAAAAGGAAGGAGGGTAAAGATGTTCTCTTGAGATTTTCCAAAGAAAATAGTGACTTATACCCCAGAGAGTCACCAACTCCAAGCCCTACCCCCACATTACTGCATACTTTTAAAATGTATGTCTCTTTCAGTTAGAAGGAATAGTTGTATTGAGCACTAAAGAAAAACAAGTTGCTAGCAAAAAAAAATTAAGTGAACTAGAAGAAGAATAGGGAAATCAAACCCAAATCAAGATACTTTAAAAATAAAGTAACTTTGTACTTTAGAGGAGTCTTCTAGGGTATATTTTTTCTTTCTCACACAACTAGATAGAAAAACTGTTAGAGCAGAGAATGTACAAGTCAATATGAAGCAAACTGAGATAAAAACATTTTGAGGTTTACAAATGTTATATCTTATTTGGTCCTCACAACATGAATTAGGTAGTGTAAGTCTTCTGTGGTGTGATGAAAAAAAACCCACTGGATTCCTTTTTCCAGGTTGGTACATCCATGACTATGGGTCCCAAGGAGCACCTGAAAAACATGGCTGCCTCCACATACCGGATTCTGGACAACTTAACAGGAGTGTTTACTTCCAGATTGTCCACAAGCCTCTACAAGCTGATAGAGTTCATCCCACTCATGGTCTTTCTTTGAAATCAACTCTTGTATGCTGTGACAGGTTGTGAAAATATTGTATTGCAGAGGTTGATCACTTGGGACAGCTAGGTGGCACAATGTATAGAGTGTTGAGCCCAGAGTCATGAAGATATGAGTTTAAATCTGGCCAGAGACATTTATTAGCTATGTGCCATTGGGTAAGTCATTTAATTTCTGTTTGCCTCAGTTTCCTCAACTCTAAAAATATAGCTGATAATAGCCCTACAGTTATCAAAAGGCTTAAGTGAGATAATATTTGTCAATAATTTAGCACAATGCCTGGTATATGGATAGGTGTCATATAAATGCTAGCTATTATTGTTTTCATTGTTATTATCAAGATGGATAGCAAGGTCCTCTGGGACATGACCAGCAGGAAGGACATACCCTGTAGGCCCAGAGATGTATAATGAGGATCATTCTGTTCCCACTCTCTAAAGGTCAGGCTTACTACATTTTCTGGTTCTGGGAAACCCTGAATGTTCTGTGGGTATATCTTTTCTATGCTGTTGGCTTGAATTCACATTGTTTATATAAAACTCATTTTAGGGTTCCAGTGACTAGAATCACAGTTCCATTTAACCACGTAACATTGATTGGCTTTTACAGAGAGATATTTATTAAAAAATATAGCAAGAACAAGCATGTAAAATTTTTCCCCAATACCTCAGGGGCATAATCTCCTTTATACTACTTCATTCTCTTGGGAGTAGTGAGATTCGCCTCATAGCTTATGGTACTTCCTACATAGCATTGGTCCTACCAAGTCCATATCCAGATTTTGCATGACTACCAAAAGAATGCTTTTATTGGGCTAGAGTCACTGAGGTCACTCCTGAAGAATACTCTTTGTTCCTCAAGGAATTAATGCTACATTGGTTGCTAAACATCTCTCCAAAGTTGAGAGTCCACTCCTTTCCATTTACCTAAAATGGGAAATAACAAATAAAAAGATCAAGGAAGTCCCATTTCTTTGGTGGCTTATGGCCTCTTCACTTAGGGTAGTTAATCTTTCTTGGGATACTGTTACCTGACTAGAAGACAACCAGATCACCAGAGGTCAAATGCAACAAAGGGAAAACAATTGAAACTGACAGGTCTTATAAGCTACCAAGAGAGCCTCCCCTTCACCATGTGGGCAATTGACCAAAACCAGTTACTAAATGTCCCTGTATGCTCCGGGCTCTCCAAGGTACTTTCTTTAACAGCTACATTCAACAATGTCATAAAATAGTCTCTTTCAGATTACCAGTAAGTGTCATATATGAGGATTAACTAACATTAACACTAATTAATTAAGAGTTAATTAGCATTAATGTTAGCATTTACAGTAGTATGGGTGTCACCTATGAGGATTAACAAAAGGGGCCACTTCAGAGTTACTCTTTCCAATGAGAGCTATCCAGCCTGGTCTAGAGCCAGGTTTCATGAGGTGTCATTTCCTCTTGTAATCTAATCAGTTCAAACTGTCTTGTCCCATCCTCCTATCCAAATAGAGATGCGAAGGCTCAGGGTGTGTGTGGGGAACAGTAAAGAGTTAAATTTGATGGTTGTGTACAGCTTGTGAAGGGGCAAGAGCATAAGATGAGATTAGAAAGGTAGGTTGGCATCTGACTGTGGAAGGCCTTAAATGTCAATCTAAGAAGTTTGAAGTATATATGTATATACAATAAACAATAGAGAGTCACTGGAGGATTCTGAACAGAGAGGTGAACAGAAGAACAGAGCCAGATATGGTTATTAATATATTTTAAAGAAACCAGAACAGTTGATGACTTTACTAGGTTGTCATACTTTTAGGCAGCCTAATGGCAGCAGATAAAATCATGAAGATCTGGAATATCTGATATGATGTTTTAAATCTGGTGCATCATATTAGTTTTTAAACATATAGTTGTCTCTGTGACAGAGAAAGAGAGGTCTCTACAGAACCAGATATCTCTTCATGGAACAGTTTTATCAGTGACTTGAATGAAGGCATAAATGTCATGCTTATCAAATTTACAAATGCCACAAATCTAAGGAAGATAGCTAACTGAGTTGATAGAGTCAGGGTCAAGATGGTTGATAGGCTGGAATGAAGACCAAGGCTAAAAAAATTAGTTAATTGAGATAAATGTAAAGTTTCACAAAAGTTTACAAATCAACTTTAAGAGTACAAGATGGCAAAGATGTAGCAAGGCAGTAGTTCATTTGAAAATGATTTGAGGCTTTTTATGCCCTGTAATAGGAGTCAACAGTGTAACTTTATCTGAAATGATACTTGACAAAACGGGAGAGGCTGTCTGGGTAGAGGAGGGCAGCTAGGAAAACACAATTACTTCTGACCAGTGGTAACCTTTCCTATTATTTTTTATTGCCCATTTTGGGCTTATAGTATTGAGGTATGTCTGGAAATGTGGGATAAAGGGTCCAAGTGGAGAGAAGTTTCAGAGTTGCTGGTTTTCTAGGGAGCATGGAAAAAGCTGCTGGGGTGGTACTTTTCCATTCCATTCAGTAATCATTTATTAAGTGTTTACTATGTGCCGAGCATTATGCTAAGCACTAGGGATACAAAAAGAAAGCTCTTGCCCTCCAGGAGCTGGGAAGGAACAACAAAGGCCTTAAGTTCTTGAAAATGGCAATGATACTGACATCAATGAGAGTGTTATTGCCCAGAGAGGCAGTGAGTGTATTGTAGTAGAAAGCACATTCAACTTGGATATAGAAAAGCCTTCATTCCAAATGTTACCTCTGACACTTACAATCTATTACAAAGTAATTAGAGCAAATCAACTAACCTCTCTGAACTCTAGCTTCTTCATCTTTATGACAGAGCTAAGGATGCATGCAATACTCATTTCACAGGGTTATTGTGAGGATCAAATGAGAATGTGTATGGAAAGTACTTTGTAGACTTAAAGTATTACAAATATATTAGCTGCTATTATTACCTTTATTAATTATTTATTTCCTATGTAGGCTTTATGGGCAATACTAAATAAAATATATTTCTGTAACACTATGTGGTCTATAAAGACCTTTTCTTTACATAGCCCCATAAACAAGATAGTAAAAGTATTGTTATTTACATTCTACAGAAGAGGAAACTGAGTCTCAGACATGCCCAAGGTTAGACAGCTAAGTGGAGGAACCAGAATTTAAGTCCAGATAGGAACTAAAAGGTGGTTTGCAAGAGATTGTGTAGGTAAGATCAGCATAACTTGTTAACTAATTAGATAGGTGAGAAAGAAGGAAGTTAAAGATAACACTAAGGTTTCAGACTAGAGTAACAGAGTGCATGGTGGTACCACTGACAGAGACAAAAGTCAAAAGGAAGAATGGAGTTATAATATGCTTTATTTGTTAAAACTATACATACACACATACATATGTATATTTCAATCAGCAAAAATTTGCCTTTTCTCCCTCTCCACTTCCCAATTGAGAATGAAAGAAAAAACCATAAACTCATGTTACAGGCAAAACAAATTTCTTCATTAGGCATGAAAAAATGATGCATTCTGCACTCTGAGAACTTTGTCCATCTAGTAGGAAAGGAATTATGGAATTGTGGTTTGTCATTGCATTGATCAGAGTACATAATTCTTTAAAAGTTGTTGTATTTGCTATATTGTTGTCGTTATAGAAATTGTTTTCCCACTTCTATTCACTTCACTCTGCATCAGTTCATATAAATCTTCACAGGTTTCTCTAAAACCACCTCCTTCATAATTCCTTACAACACAATAGTATTTTATCATATTTATGTACATAGCTTTTTGAGCCAGTCTAATTTATAGGTACCCCCTCAGATTCCTATTCTTCGTAACCTCAAAAAGAGCTAAAAATATTTGTACATCCTTAGAATTTGTTTTGGTTAGGATTAAACTGCTCTTTAATCTATTCTCTAATTTCCCCTTTTCCCTTTTCTATTTCCCTCTTAAGTGAAATGTATTTCTGTACCCAAGTCTGTGCATTTATGTGTGCATGTGTATTCTCCCCTCCTTTAACCAGTTCATATAAGAGTGAGGTTCAAATGTTAGCTTTCCAACTCCCTCCTCACTGTTTATATAGCAAACTATGTCCTGTGGCCTGTGTTTTTGTACAGCCTTGAGAGCTAAGAACAGTTTTTATATCTTAAAATAAAGTTACATTATATTTAAAAATGTAAAAACCATCCTTACCTCATAGTTATAGGTCTGGATTTGGCCCCCAGGCTGTAGTATGCCAACTCCTGATATGGATATATACTTATACATCCTAATTATGTGAAATGATTTCCCTTAACTTTCCTCCTCTCCCTTCACCACCCACCCCGTGTATATCTCCTCCCTTCTTTTTCTATACTTCTCTCTCTTTTAAAAAATTAATTTGTCTTCAGTTTTCTACAATCACTTCCGTCAACCTTAGATTTTTTCCCTCTCCCTCCCGCTTCTTTCCCCCCACCTACCCCCTCCCTTCCTGAGACAATGTGCAATCTTATATGGGTTCTACACATACATTCTTACTAAATACATTTTCACCTTAGTCATGTTGCATGGAAGAATTAAAATGAATAGGAGAAACCATGAGAAAAACCAAAACAAACCAAAACAAAATGAAACACAGGAGAAAATAGTCTGCTTCATTCTGCAATTCGGTTCCATAGTTCTTTCTCTGGAAGGCATTTTGCCTCGAGTCCATTGGGAATTTTTTAGGTCCTTGTATTGCTGTGAAGGGCTAAGTCAACCATAAAAATTCCTCACACAGTGTGCCTGTTACTGTGTACAGTGATCTCCTAGTTCTGCCCCTTTCATTCAGCATCAGTTCATATAAGTCCTTCCAGGTCTTTCTTAAATCTTCCTGTTCATCATTTCTTATAGCAAAATAGTATTCTATTACATTCATATATCACAACTTGTTCAACCATTCCTTGATTGATGGACATCCCCTTGATTTCTATTTTTGGCCACCACAAAGAGAGCTGCTATAAATATTTTTGTACATATGGGACCCTTTCCCATTTTTATGATCTCTTTGGGATACAGTCCTAGAAGTGATATTGCTGGGTCAAAGGGTATGGACATTTTTGTAGCCCTTTGTGTATAGTTCCAAATTGGTCTCCAGAATGGTTGGATCAGTTCATAGCTCTACCAGCAATGAATTAGTGTTCCAACTCTCCCACATCTTCTCCAACATTTATCATCTTCCTGTTTTGTCATGTTAGCC
>JAQQSK010013979.1:0-11291 GCA_028658325.1 Potorous gilbertii
TTGCAAAACTGCACAGATATGGCCTATAGTGAATTGCCTGCCCTCCCAAAGGGAATGGGTGGGGAGGGACGGATGGGGAGAAGCTGGAACTCAAAGTTTTAGGAACATTTGTTGAATATTGTTCTTGCTACTAGGAAATAAGAAATACAGATAATGGGGAATAGAAAGTTATCTGGCCCTACAGAACAAAAGAGACGATGTGGTAAGGGAAGGGAGAGATGAAAGAAGAGAGGGCAGATTGGTGATATGGGTAATTAAAATGTTCAGTGTATTGGGGAGGGGGGAGGGGACAAATGGGAAGAAAATTTTGGAACCCAAAATCTTGTGAAAATGAATGTAAAACGTGAAATAAATAAATTTATAAAAAAAATTTATTTCATGTAAATTCTTTATTATTATAATACTAATATGTTTTGAAAAAAAACTGTTTTTGAAATGATTTGCAGTTGTCTGTTGCTACTGAATGATTTTTATTATGCATCAGTATGCTAAATCTCTTTGCCTCTATAACACTTTAGGTCAGTTTAGTTTTTATTGTATAGATGCAATGCCTTTGAAACTCTCAGAATTCAAGTTCCTTGAAAGCAAGGAAAGCAGTCATTTTATCCCCTCATAATACAGTGTAATAAAAATGGTGATTGTGCAGGATATAGCAAATCAATTGTTTACAATTTGTTTTTCTTTGTAAATATATAATAAAGTTATCATATACATTTGTTTTTATTTTATTCTCCCTACCTTGGATATTAATACCACTAGATAAAAATACACACACATACAAACATACACAAAATCATTCTATACCTCTGTTTAGTAGTTTCTTTCTCTGGATACAGACAGAATTTTCTCTCGTAGATCCTTTGTAGTTACTGTATACAGTGTTTCTTTGCCACCAGTGAGAGCTGTTATAAATACTTAAAACATATGGGTTCTTCTCTTTTTTCTCCTAATGATCTTTGGAAGTAGAGCTAGTTGTAGTATTGTTAGGGCAAAGGAAATAGGCTGTTTATTAACTCTTTGGGCACAATTCCATATTGTTTTTCAAAATGGTTGGATCAGTTCACAATTCCAGCAATAATGAATTAGTTCCCTAATTTTTTTTCATTTCTTCCAACATTTGTTGCTTTTCCTTTTAATCATTTTAGCCAATCTGATAGGTGTCAAATGACATCTAAAAGTTGTTTGAATTTCCTTTTTACTGATCAATAACGATTTAGAGCTCTTTTTATATGACTATAAATTGTTTTGATTTCTTCACTGGAAAACTCTCTATTCTTATCCTCTGACTGTTTATCAATTAGGAAATGACTTGTAGTGTTATAAATTCAAAAACATTCTTCATATATTTGAAAAATGAGACTGCTCTCTGAGAAACTGTGTATAAATTCCTCCCATGCCCATGAATTTTCTGCTTTTCTTATGATCTTGGCTATATTTGTTTCAGTTTTACAAATTTTTTTAATTTAATGTAATCAAAATTACCTATTTTATATCTAAATTTTTCTATCTCTCAGTTATTCATAAATTATTCACACGTCATAATGCTGCAAACTAGTATATTCCATGTTCTTCAAGTTTTCCTATAATATCTCTTTTAATATTTAGATGATATATCCATTTTGACCTTATTTTGGTGAATGGTGAAAGATATTGGTCTGTACCCAATTTCTGCCATACTGCTTTCTACTTTCTCCCCAACAATTTTTTAAGCAAACCATGAATTCTTATCCCCAGATCTTAAGTCTTTACATTACTGAAATACAAAGTTACTATATTTATTTGAAACTGTAAATTATATGTTTATTCTGTCCAATTCACTCCTTTCATATATTATGTTATCAGGGAAAAGAAGACATAAGCCTTGTTGTCAAGGAAGTTGAATTCTAAAGGTTTGGAAATCATTGCATTTATATAAGAAAAACCAAAACAACCTATCATAGAGGCAAATGGAAGATCTAAATTAATTCATAATAAAAAGCATAAACTTTTCTAGTTCTTAGACAGTACCAAACAGTTTTGATAATTATTGTCTTATAATATAATTCTGATACTGTTAAGCCTCCTTCCCTTATACTTATTTTTCATCATTTCCTTTTATATTCTTGACTTTCTGTTATTCCAAATTAATTATGTTATTTTTCCTAATTCAATAAAATAGTTTTATTTTTGATAATTTAATCTGTATGGCATTGAATATATAAATTGATTTAGGTAAAATTGTCATTTTTATTATATTGATCCTGCTTATTCATGATCATTCAATATTTCTCCAACTACTAAACCTGATTTTATTGTACAAGTTATTCTTTTTTTTTGGAAACTCAGGAAGTTCCTGAGTTTGTTTTGACAGGTGTATTCCTGGGTATTTAATAATGTCTAGAATGAGAGTTTTTTTAAATGCGATATGCCTTATCTTTTCTTGCCTTATATAATAGGAATGCTAATGATTTATGTGGATTCACTTTATTTCTTAATACCTTGCTAAAATTATGGTTTCAAATAGCTTTTTCGTTGTCTGTGATTTTCCAAGTATATCATCGTATTTTCTGTAAAAGACAGTTTTAATACCTCCCGCGCCCCTCAGATTTTTCCCATTTCTTTTTCTTCTCTTATTATTATTGATAGAATTTCCAATGTAATTTTATATAACAGTGGTAACAGTGGTCATCCTTGTTTCACATCTGACCTTATTAGAAGGCTTTGACCTTGTCTGCATTACAAGTAATGATGGCTGATGATTTTAGATTAATAGTTTTCATCAACTACAGAAAAATGTATTCATATCCTACAATTTCCAGTGTTTTTCTCAAATATGGCTTGATAAAAACTTTATCAAAAGCTTTTTTCTGAATCTATTGCCACAATCATGTGATTTTTTAAACTTTTATTACTGATACAATAAATTATGTTAATAATTTTCCTTTTATTAAACCTTCCCCACATTCCCAGCATAAATCCCCCTTATATATGATGTGTAAACTTTACTACATGTTGTTGTAATCTCTTAGCTAGATTTTTATTTAGAATTTTCTCTATCCATATTCGTTAATAACGCTCTTTATATTTTTTTCTTTCTTTGTTTTTACTCTTTCTGGTTTAGGTATCAGTATTGTATTTGTCTCATAAAAAGGTTTCTTCTTTACCTGTTATAGCATATAACTTATTTACTATTGGAATTAATTTATCTTTCCATGTTTTATAGAATTCACTTGTAAATCTGTCTGGTTCTGGTGCTTTTTTTTCCACCATAGGTAGCCCATATATTGCCTGTTCAATATAGTTTTCTAAATAAAGTCTAGTTAGATATTATATTTCTTTTTCTGTTTATCTAGGCAATTTACATTTTTATAAATCTTCCATTTCACTTACACTGTTAAATTTATTGGCATATAACTGGATAGAATAACTACTTATAATTGATTTAATTTTATCTTTGTTAATGGTATATTTTTCATTTTCATTTTTAATACTAGTGATTTGGTTTTTTTCTCTTCTTAAAATCAAATTAGCCAGTGGTTTCCTTTATTAATTCAATGAGGTCTTTTTTACACTATTTCATTAATCTCACCTTTAATTTTTAGGATTTTCATTTTAGTGTTTAATTGGAGTTTTTTAACTTGCTCTTTCTCTAGTTTTTATAATTGTTTTGTTCTGCTCTCTATTTTATGGATTTAAGCATTTAAAGAGATATATTTTCCTCTGATCATTGCTTTTGCTGTACCACATAGGTTTTCACGTGTTGTCTCATTATTGTCATTCTCTTTAATGAAACTATTGATTGCTTCTGAGATTTGTTCTTTAATCTAAGCATTATTTAACATTCAGTTGTTTAATCTCCAAATTTTTAATGTATATTTCCATGATACCTTATTAAATTAAATTTTTATTTTATTACACTTGGAAAAGGATACTTCAAATATTTCTTCTTTTCTACTTTTATATGTAAATTATTAGGTATGAATATAGTCAATCTTTGTAAAGATAACATGAACCACTGAGAAAAATATGTATTCCTTTTTATTTCCATTCAATTCTCTCCAGACATCTATTGTACCTATCTTCGCTAAAACTCTACTCATTTCTTTGGCTTCTTTCTTATTTATTTATTTTTTTAATTAGATTTATATAGTTTAACAATCCTCCACTATCATAGTACTTTTATCTGTCCCAAACTGTAATTAATTTGACTTTTAAAAATTTAGACACTATAGTATTTAGTGCATACAGGTACAGTATTGGTATTGCTTCATTGTGTATGATATCTTTTATCAAAATGTGATTACTTTATTTATCTCTTTTAATTAAATCAATTTTAGTCATAACATTGTTTGAGATCATAATTGCTACCCCTACCTTTTTCAAATCATAAGAAAATATTAATATTCTACTTTGACACTCCCTTTTTTGTATTCTGTTTTTTAATCCATCCTGCCATTTGTCTCCATTTAAATGTCTGCCATTTCCTTCCACCTTATTTTTATTTACTATCACTCTTCTTAGCCTCTCTTTTTACTTCATCCCTGTTACTTTATCTTCTCCCATGTTCCCTTGTTCCTTATTATACCAACCCCTCCAAATGTCTCTCCCTTATCCTCTCCCCCAATCCTACTACATCTTAATCTACATGTTCTTTTAGAAGTCCCTCCCCTACCCCAGTTCTCTTACCTCTCTACAAGTTCATATAACATAGATACCCCTCCAGATTTACACGTTGTTTCCTCTTCAGCCTGCATCTGATGGTAGTAGTATCAACATTACTAGCTCTTTACCCTCACCTGCTTTCTCTGTAGGAGTTCTTCCTTTCATGCCCCATTTTATGAAACAATTGCTCCTTATTACCTTTTCCTACCGATTATTTTTAGAATCACCCCATTATATGCAGTTCAGCCCCAATCTTTCTTTTAAACTACCCTGCTAATGATGATACTGAATTATGTCATCTTTAAATGTTCTGTGTGGGTGGTTCCTAGCTCAATATGTGCCACATTTTGTAGCAGGGATGCAATAAATGTTTACTGAATAGTTGAATTTCTTCAAAATGTATAAAGAGTTGGTACCCTTTTACTACAATTAAGGAACATGAAAAGGTTGAGTTATTTCTTTGGGAGAATGTTGTAATATTTTACCACCTGTAGAAGAAACGATATAAAATAAATCACCATACAAAATTACATTAAAAGCAGCTCATGGGGTGATACTTTCATCAAACAATTAAATTCAAGTGGAAAGTATGTATTTCTTTTATAATGGTTCAAATTGTGGCAAAGTTATGAATAATTTGTTTTTCCTTAAAGGAGTATATTCCTTCACTCTGCTCATGTGAAATAGATTAGATTTGTTGAGTGAAACATCTCCTGTAAACTCACAGGTATTGTAGAAAAGCCTTTTTTAGTTGTATAGTTCACTTTTCGGTTTCAAAGTAGCTTCAGTTTAAACCTTGTTCTCTTCACCCCTGCTGCCCTACCCCAGCAACACACACACACACACGCACACACACACATACACACCCTTCACCCCCTACATAAATTATTTCATATTCTGATTCATATTGGCAACATGATCCTTTCTATGTACTTCTTTTTCTTTCCTACCTTCCTTTTTTTTTTTTTTTACTCTTGTCATCTCTCTCTGATAAACTATTTGTTTGGAAGGTCTGTTTTAGATAGCTACTTTGCAAAAATCCCAGAAGTTCACTTGCGCATGAATCAGTAGTAAAAATAAAATGTAAAAGACGTGAAGAAGAGGAATTCAAATCCAAAATAGAGTTGTTCTTCATACTTCGTTTTTGAAGAGGACATCACAGAATTAGGGTATAATGGGTGATATCTTGACTCAAGTATGAATTGTATTCAAGTGAGGCAGAGTTGTACAAAGTCATCAGCCTCACTCTCTCTTACAGTCATTGAAGTCCTTTGGCAAGACAAAAGCTAAGATGACTGACAATGACCTTTAATGTCTGATCAAGCTCCATAGCATCTACTTCAGCCGCTTTCATGTCCTTTGGAACAAATTATCCTCATCTACCGTTCCCCTCACTAGGGGATGTCTTCATATATTTGGGGTAGTATTGGGGTGTTTGAGGGAGAACTAGCACCTCTGATGTAAGGTGTCAAACCCTTTTTAAGGCTCTTCATTCTATTACCCAACTCTTGAAAATAATAAAGTACATAATTAAACAACAGCAAATGTGAAAGTTCAGGGGAATAGAAAATAATATCACCATAATGAAATGGATGTTCTTCTATGATGGCACATTATTACAAGTAGTTGAGAGGAATAGAAAATTTGGACTAAAGTCTACTTTTGTATCAGAGAGATCAAAGAGGTAAAGGGAAGAGACTCATGGTTTTGGACCCTGATGAAGGGTCAGATTCTCATCATTTATTAATGGTATTTTAAATGAGCAGCAAGCATTTATCAGGTGCCCAGTGTCTTTTCATAGGGACTACACTGTCACAGTAGATAGAGCACTGGGTCTGAAGTCAGGAAGACTCCTCTTTCTGTGTTCAACTCTATTCTCAGACACTTACTAACTGTGCACCCCTGGACAAGCCACTTACCTCTGTTTGCATAAGTTTCCTCATCTGTAAAACAAACTGAAGAAGGAAATGGCAAACCGCTCCAGTACCTCTGTCAATAAAACCTCAAATGGAGTCATGAAGATTCAGCCATGGCTGAAAACAACTGAACAACAACAGAAACATTTCTAGATTTTACTTTCACCTGTGCCTCTACACCCTCCAAACTCTTAGGCATTTCCATTTGCCTTGAAGCTGAAATCTTCTTTATATATTGTCTCTCCCCATTTGAATATGAGTTCCTTGAGAACAGGAATTGCATTACTTTTCTACTTGGACTACTAGTGCATGGAACATATTAAATGGTTAAGAATTTTTCATCCATCTATTCATTCCTTAATTTTCATAGCTCCTCTGCTTTGTGGGAGCAAAAGCAAGGGTCCTATGCATGGATCTAATGGACAGGACTAGAACTTTGAAGAAGGCAAGGGTATAGCAGAAATATCACTGTGATTAAGTGGACAGAGTTCTAAGAGCGCAGACTGAGCCAGAGGGGCCGTGAATTTGTGACACTTCTTGTAAATTTCTCCTGATCTAAAACTGACCCTTACCCAGACTTAATCTTTGATCCTGCATGCATCTTGCCACTTCTTTCTTAGCCCCTTAGGTTTTATTCTTCATCCCCAGTGATTACTAGCATACATCATCCCCATTCCTGCCATCCTACCTTTATTGGGAAGATGTGACTTTAATATGTATGAGTAAAGCAGTGGACTAGGAGATGGGGAGATATAAAAATGGTTATAACAGGGGCTCTACATGCGAGGAGAATGCAGTCTTTTTTGGGAGCTAAAATGTTTTATGAATAATTACAATAAAACTAGAGTATTGCCACGGCAAAGGAGAAATGACAGAGTTTTATGTAAAATGTCAGGAAGAGTGGATGAAGAAACTATGAAAGAGAAAAAATTCAGCAACATTGTGGCAGTAATTATGGGAAGATGAGGTTATCATATTATTCTTCCTCATCCTTCCCCTTATCAGTTATGGCCACTGATATGCTCCAGAGATACTTTTACCCAAACCTTGAATGAATTTGGTGTTTCCTTTTCCTAACTTGAGGATGGCACTGCCATATAGCTAAAGCAACTGAACCCTTGGATTAGAATGACAACTACAGGAGCGGAGCAGCTGCACAGTTCATAATATACCCCTTGGAAGCAAGAAGTAATAGTAAAACAAATGGGAAAGGCCAGTTCCCAGACACTATTTCCTCACTGGCAAAGCAACTATGGCCATCCTTCGCAGGCTGGTCACTTGCTCCTACTAAGGATCTTGAGTGACTGCTATTCGCACTGTCTTTGCCCAAGAGAGAGGGGCATGGGCAGTACATGGGAACCAGCTAAGCCTCTGGTGTCTCATTCTCAAAGATCAGTTGTTAAGACTGAAGAGATTGGTAATAGACTTCAACCTGAAAGGGGCAGATGAGAAGTGTTTGGAATATCTAAACTCGTAAAAGTGGCTAATGCTTTCAATTTTGTCATACTTGGTAATTCAATTCAGCTATTGGCTTAACTATGACTTTGATTTCAGTGATTGAAACAATAAATATAGCAAATAAAAATAATAAAGGTTAGTGGGCCATTGATTATCAAGTTATCACCAAAAGATATTCCTAGAAATAGAACCTGGGTTAAAAAGAAAATGAGGGTTGAGAGCTGAGTGATTGCCAATTGTCTTCCCCTATCTCTGTCATAGGTCTTAGGGTATCAATGGCATTTTTCCATTGTCTTGTTCTTCTAAGGATGTTCCCTGTTCTGAGCAAGCTCAACAGGTATACCTCTTCTATAACACAATAAGTTTGGAACACAAAGAAATTAATTTTCTCCTTCATGATCTGTATCTCTGTCTTAGAATTGATTAGTTCCTATATTGGTAGTATTTGAAAAGAAGAACTATGCTACTGTATATTTCAATAATTCCATTATTCACATCTGGTAGGACAGGGCTTGATCTACTCTCAGATATGGTCAGTGTTTGTCAGCCATTTCCTACATGCTATTCCACCTCTATTGTAATATATGAATTCTCTCTACTTCTAAACCACTGAAAATTTGGTCTCTACCACTGAAAGCAGCCTGCATAGGCTATCTTTGGCTAATTTGAAGACTTCTAAGCTTCCATAACAACCCTGTCCCTCGCCATTTCCTCTGATGTCATACCTTCTCAATCCTTTTGTATATATTTTCTTTCTTTGGAATGTAAAATTCTTTAGGGCAGAAATTGTTTTGCATGCTGGGCAAGTCACTTAGGCTCTGTTGGCTTCACTTTGTCACCTATAAAATCAAGATAATAAAACCTATCTCTTGGACCTATTGTCAGGACAAAATGAGATCATACTTGGAAAGTGTTTTGTAAACTTATAAAGGCTATATAAATGTTACTATTGTTACTGTTAAATAAATGAAATTGTCATTAAAGGTATGTATCTTAAATACTTCACCTTTTCCTGTTCAAGATCAGTAAGAAAATTACAAATGAGAGGGTAAAGGGTAGAGTTAGTGGAATTTGTTTTAATAGCTACTCAAGTACAATAGAGATATAGGCTTATGATCTCAGAAATTAAAGAGAGTATCTCTAAAGATTCTAGCTGGTTAATGGTGCATTCTTGATCCTCTAGCCCTTCTTGACAATATTCAATGTTAACATAGAATGTTAACAAAAAACTATGAAGATAAGTAAAAATTAGAAGAAGGACATTTGGGAAGTAGTATACTATTTCAAATGCACAGCAAAAGGAACAATTTGTAAGTAATTGTTCCTCTTGACTATCTTATATCATGTCTGACTATAAAGACGCTGAAGTCAAATCAAGGTGTAAGATGAATTTACAAGAAAATATCTGAAAATATCTTAAGACACAAGAAGCTTCTCTTTCTAAAGTGGTGTAAGTAGTTGAAAGAACATCTGTTTTCATTGCATAATTTATTTTTCTTACCTTCCATTATGGAAATTCAAAGCATAATGCTATGTTTGGACCAAAAATGACCTCAGGCATTATTCTGGAACTGTAGAAATGTCAAGGATGATCACTCAGAAACACATTAGAATACTGGGATCATTCGGCTTATAATCACATAGGCTAAATAGGAGAAAGCATTGGATGAGGAAAAGGTAACTGGATTTGGAATGAGAGAACCTCAGTCCAGATTCTAGCTCTGCAAATGACAGTCGTGTGAGACTTTGATCAGGTTACTTAACCTCTCTGGTATCAGTCTTCATTTATGAAATAAAGGAATTAGACAAGACGGGTTCTCAGGATTCTTTGATTTAACACTAGCATTTAAAATTGTTCATAATTAGAAAAATATTAGAAATCTATAAGTTTCTGTGTACCATGTTGAACTGATTTCAACATATTAATTGAATAATGTTTTTAATTGTTCTGGTTAGTTCCTCTAACAATGTAGATTCCTACTTCCTATCATAGGCTATATTGTCTCTTAAAATCCAGTGAGTAATTTCCCATGTTTTGGTGATGTCTCTCCAATTAGAGTAGCCTGGGCCTCTAAAAACAGAGAAGGAGTTGTACTTTGAGAATGATTATCTCCATGGTCTATTTTCTCAGATCAGGTTCACTATTTAGGGATTTTCCTCTAAATCATAACTACTTGTCCCATTTTGACCCTATTCTAAGCCCATAGTTCCCCTGCCTCAGTGCTCCATGATCAAGAACATATGCAACTGCCACTTCTTCTTCTTGGCTGGGGAATGAAACTAATATTTCCAGAACTCTTGCTACTCCATCATTTCCCATCACTACTGGCATCTTTCAAAATGAGTGCCATTTCTGGCAGTGGAGAGAATTGTTGAATAATCTCTGAAGGTTATGCTAAGGAATATTTGTTAACTCTTTCAATCCAACCAAATTCAGCTCTAAGGTATTTGGATTCAGTTTTTTTCTGTTTTATAAATTAATAAATAAAATAAACATTTTATCTTTTCACCTAAAATCTCTGTTATAAACACAGCACCAACGTGTGACTCCAATTCGTAACAATCCAGGAAAAGCATTGCGTACTTGATCACTTCTGACAACAGTGCACCTTTTAAGAGGCATTAATCAGCATGCCTGAGTAGATATCAATCAATCTTTCAACTGATAAACCAACATTTGTCAAATTACTTCTATGGATAAGGCATCGTCCTAAGTACTGGGGGTAGAAATTCAAAGAATGAAACAAGTCCTACTCTTGACAAGATCATATTCTATTTTTCTTTTTTCTTTTTTTTTATTTAACTTTTTACATTCATTTTCACAAGATTTTGGGTTCCAAAATTTTCTCCCCATTTGTCCCCTCCCCCCTCCCCAATACACTGGACATACTAATTACCCATACCACCAATCTGCCCTCTCTTCTATCATCCCTCCCTTCCCTTACCGCATCTTCTCTTTTGTCCTGTAGGTCCAGATAACTTTCTATACCCCATTACCTGTAGTTCTTATATCCTAGTAGCAAGAGCAATACTCAACAGTTGGTCCTAAAACTTTAAGTTCCAGCTACTCCCCATCCCTCCCTCCCCACCCATTCCCTTTGGGAAGGCAGGCAATTCAATGTAGGCCATATCTGTGTAGTTTTGCAAATGACTTCCATAATAGTCGTGTTGTGTAAGACTAACTATATTTCCATCCATCCTATCCTGCCCCCCATTGCTTCTATTCTCTCTTTTGATCCTGTCCCTCCCTGAGGGTTGACTTCAAATTGCTCCCTC
>JAQQSK010013980.1:0-11291 GCA_028658325.1 Potorous gilbertii
ATTGCTCCTTAGAAAGTAGGTCAGAGGATTGACTTAAGAAATGCAGACAGAAAAAAGCAGAGTTAGTCTCCTGCCACTCTTGTCTCTATCATTGTTATATAATATTCAAGCCTACAGTATTTCATCATAGTGGAAGCATAGATCCACTGAGCCCAAAATCAATGAACTCAGACTGATTCTACTGGATTTGTCCAAACTTTCAGATTCTCAATTAATTATTTTGAGTCCCAATGTATCAGTTTCTTGTTCATTGTCATTTATAACATAGGGATAATAACTGTAATTCTCTCTCAAGGCTCACTTATCCAATTCATATCTCCATTGGCAGATCTGTCCCGCAAATTTGTGGCTGCTATAATTTCAGTACTTCAGTGCTGTGAGTGACTATCCTCCGAAACACTAAATAATGAGCCCCTACCAGTGTGCTTTCCCTGAACAATCATCCGGTAGACTCAGTTCTGTAGCAGCTATTCATTCAAATGTTATATCAAGGGCTATATTTTCTCCAATAGTATATTCTCTGACAAATATTCCCAGAATGTAATAAATAGGGAAGAGCAGACATTAACTTTAAGCACAATAGGAGTGAGGCATATATGGAGGGAACATGCCTGGCCAAATCCACAACTACATAACTGCTGAACCTCAATGTTCTTTTTTCTCTAGAGGGTCTTTATGAAATTTGCCTTGCTTTTCCCAAAATACATCTTGGCTGCATGTGCCAATCTGTGTCTGTCCTTGGCTCAGTAGGTTACTTGGGTGGCTCTTCCCCAGGATTCACTGCTGCTGAACTGGGCCACACTGCCACTGGACAATGAATGGTTGCCAAAAAGAGCCATTTGGGTTACCCTGCCACTGAGCAGCTTACTCTCAAGCTGAACTGGGCTGGTTCTTCAACTACTTTACACTTTTCAGGGTATAATATCTCTGCTAGTTGAGTCAATCTCCTTGTCTCCTGGGCTCACTCTCTCCTGTAGATGGGCAGCTGCAGTTTTATTTTTTTCCACTTTCAACCACTGGTTTGACTGGGTGGCATTATGCTTCTCTTGGATAGTGTTACAATATTCTTTTCAGCTGGAAGGCGGCAGCGTTCTTTCAGCAAGAAAAATACCCACTTAGCTAAGGATACACTGAAGGTTGCTCCCTTCGATTCTCTCCTGAGGTGGTTTGTCACCTTGAGGCAATAGATGAGAGAAAATTTACATCTCTAATTGACAAATCCTTCCTATCTCTAAAACACCCTCTCTCAGCAAGCCATTCCATGTTGCCATGGGGTGATGAGTTTCAATTCAGTCATTTTTACCTCCCACACTCCTTTGGGATATCATATAGATAGGTGGCTAGGGAAAAAAGTATAATATAGCCTATCCCCAAAGGTAAGTTCATTGTCTTGTTTGACTTTTTGAGATATTAAGATATTCAAGCTTCTCAGCCTTTCTAGAATGAGGAATGTCTGTCTTCCTTCTAAAGATTTTCCTCTTTATATTTGAATGTCTCTCTTTTACAAAACAAGTCTACAGGTCCTTCCTTAGGCTTTTGCTGAAATGCCATTAGGGCACTTTCTCTTATTTGTAATGCATGCCTCATAAAATTGTTGTGAGTAAAACATTTTGATGAATGTACACTGAAGGAATGAAAGTTATCATTACCTTCTCATACTTAAAAGGAGGGGGTGGAGTAGATGAGCATTAAGGCTTTTTCTAAATCATGCCACCTGCACAAATGAACATCTTCTATATCTACCTTCTGCCTAAATGAGGACATTGGCTATCTCTCAGATCTATTATATTAGAATGTAAGTGAGGTGGTACAGTGGATAGAATTCTAGGCCTGGAATTATCTTCCTGTGTTGAAATCCAGCCTCAGACACTTACTAGCTGTGTGACCTTTAGAGAAGTCACTTAATCCTGTTTGATTCATTTGTAAAGTGAACTGGAGAAGGAAATGGCCAACCACTCCAGTGTCTCTCCCAAGAAAAACCCAAACGATAATTCAACTATTAACTGAATTCACTGAATAATAAGTATTTCCTATTACTGCCAACATCAAATGTAAAATTTTACATTTGAAATTTAAGTTTAAGAAAGCTTACCTGAAGAGTAATCTGGTTTTAAAACTAAAGAGGATCAAAAATTTTAAAGAAGTTTTTAAAGGAGGAATTTGGGTTAGTTTTATGGACAAGAAAATTATAGTCCCTGCCAGTAGAAAGGTCATAGGAATGAGGTAACATCATCCAGGGACTAGTTTTGGTTCTCTGCAGATAATTCATCTGGGAAGATGGGTAATTGCACACACTAGCAATATTTCACTACTGGTAATCTGGAGTGACTGCTGGCATCCTGGGAAGACAGGACTCAGAAAGAACCAATTCAGTATATTCACAGCCCTGAACTGGAATGGGGCTAGGACACAATGTGTGAGACTTGGGTCTAACTTGTGTCATCCTTTAGGCAGACTGAGTCCCCAAAAGTTAGCTTGTGGTGGATCCCGGAAAAAAAGATAGGCTTGGGGGGCACTCTATTGCTCTTGTCTAGAGGTTATTGATTATTTACTGACAAATGTAATTATCTATTAAATGCTTGGTAAATCTTGAAGCATCATGTAAGTATTAGCTATTATCTCCACTGTTATTGAAATTATTACTTAGGAAATGTTCATGATAAAGTTTCTGATTTGTCTTATACTCCTTAAAAACTTAAATAGGAGATTTTTCTTTCTCCAAGAATGATAAAGTCTAGGAACTGGGAAAAATCCCAGTGGGAATCCAGTCTAATTAATAACTGCCCCAAAATAATAGCAACATCTATGTAGTTCTTTCAGATTTCCATAGCACTTTGCTCATTATGAGGAAATCATTGCAAATGTTGTGATCCCCATTTTACATCTGAGGCAACTGAGGCTTAGAAAAAAGGGATTTGCCCAAGTGTCTCTCCTATGAATATTCCAAACTGTGACTGTCAGTCCTCCACTTAAATATTACCCTTCTATTTTGACAGACCAACCAGACAGTGCTTGGGTTTGAATGACAGGATGCTGGAAATAACTATATTGTCAATCAATTGATCAATAAGCATTGATTAAGCACTTATATCATGTTAGTCTATTTGGAGGCACAAAGAAAGAGCTGCTTACATTCCAGTGGAGGAGACATGAAAATAATATGGAAGATAAATTAGAATGCATCCTTTGAGGGGAGGGGCCTAGAACCCAGGGAGGCCAAGAA
Source organism: Potorous gilbertii (assembly GCA_028658325.1). Lineage (NCBI taxonomy): Eukaryota > Metazoa > Chordata > Mammalia > Diprotodontia > Potoroidae > Potorous > Potorous gilbertii. The sequence goes on from JAQQSK010013980.1 coordinate 3,224, forward strand.
AGGCTAAGTTAGGTATTAAAGGAAGGCAGAGGAAGGGAGAAGGGAAATTCATGGTGGTGACAATCTACTGCAAAGTCTGAAGATGGGAGATCAAACAAGTTTGAGGTATAGTGAATAGGCCAGCAGGGCTGGATCTGAGAGGAAAGTAGGATAGAAGAGGACACTGAAAAGGCAAGAAGGGTCCAAGCTGTGACAGGTTTTCAATGCTAAACAAATGGATGCAGGAATGATCCTGAAGGCAAAGGGGAACATCTGGAATTTATTGTGTGGGGAGTTGCATGTTTCAGAAAATACTCCCTTTGGAAGCTGAGGAGAAATAAATCTAAGTGGAGAAAGACTTAAAGGAGGGAGATCAATGAGTAGGCTACTGCAGTGGCCCAAGATAGAAATGATGAGGGTCTATGAAGCTGAGGTGGTGGTGGCTGTGAGAGGGCAGAGAAGTGGATGTAAATGAGAGATACTGTGGTGGGGATAGGGGAATTCCAAATTTGGCAACTAATTTAATATGGGAAGAGTGAGGAGGTAAGGATTACATCATGTTTGCATATTTGAGTGACTAGAGAATAATGGATCCTTTGACAGCAATAGAGAAATTTTTAAGAAGGGAGGGTTTGGGGAGAAAATACTGAATTATGTCTTGGACATGATGAGTTGTGTTACCTATGGGACATCTCAATTCAAAATGTCCAAAAATCAATTGTTGATATAAGACTGGAGCTCAGAATACAGAGACTAGAACTGAATTCATAGACCTGAGAATCATTCATATAGAGATGCTAAATGAGTTCATGAAAGTAGATGAGATCTCAAAATGAGAGAGTATAGAAAGAAAAGAAAAAAGACCCCAGAACAGAGCCTTAAGGAATATCAACCATTAGTGGGTATGATGTGCATGAAGATCTAGCAAAAGAGACTAAGAAAGAGCAGTCAAATGAGTAGAAAGAGACCCAGGTAAGTGATGAGTCACAAAAACCCAGAGAGGAGACAGTATCCAAGATGAAGTGATCAATAGTACCAAACGCACTGAAAAGAATGTTTGAGAAAGGATCATTTGATTTGACAAATAAAGAGATAAATGGTAACTTAGGAGAGCAGTTTCAGTTGACTGATGAAGCCAGAAGCCATATTGCACAAGGTTTAAAAGAAAGAGATGGGGCAGAGGGAGGGGTGCAAATAAAGGCACAAATTGTAGGCAGTTCCTTCAAGTTTAGCTTGGAGAAGGGGTAATAGGATCCCTGGTAACTGTGGAAGGATCTACTGAGGGTTTCTTTTGTTTTTCATTTCAGGATGGAGGAGATAAGTGTGTTTGTAGGCAGCAGAGAAGAGCTAATAAATTAAGACCGAAGATTAGAGAGAGTAGGGATGATTGCAAGAACCACTAACCACAGAAGACAGGAATAAGATTAAGTTACATGTAGAAGGGCCATGTCATCATCAGAAGTTGGAGTGAAGGAGTTAGTGAAGTGCAACATCTGGGAAATTTGAGATCATGAGGAAGAAAGAAGGGGAACCGTAGGTGAAGTAGGTGAAGTGAAGGATGATGCCAGGTCTTCAGCCAAGAGTATGAGAAGTTGGATAAGATATAGGAAGAAAGAAAAAGATAAAAGATTGTGACCAGATAAAAGAATTCAGAGTTCTTGAAAATGGAAGTGAGACACTGGAGAGTGATGGTAAGATACAGAGTCTGACTTCTCTTGTGGGTAGCGGAGGCAATTTGAAGGAAGTAACTGTGAAAGCTGAGGAAGAGGGAAGTTAGGGTATTTGAGGGATCATGATCATGTATATTACAGTCTCTTAGAAAGAGCAAAGGATTCAGAGTAGAAAGAAAGACTGTGAGACAGACACTGAATCCATTGGAAAAGGAAGGAGAATACGGGGGTGAGGGCAGTAGGTAATGACTGCCAGAATCTAGATTGGGTACAAAATTTGGATTGAAGGAAAGAATGCCAAAGAGAGAGTCTGGAAGTGGTATTTGGAAGCAAGGAACATTCTGTCTCAACCAGATGTAAGTGAGTCAGGAAGGAAAGTAAAGCTTTCCACCACTAGAAACGGTGTCAAAGAAAGAATTATTATTAGCAGGGAGCCAGGTCTCAATAGGTGCCAAAAAATGGAAGGAAAGAGAGAAGAGACTGCAGAGAGAAGCAAGTTAAATTATGGAGCTGCTGCTCCAGGGAGTACAGTGGAAGGTGGAAGAAGATACAGAATGGGACATGATGAGTCAGGGGGAGATAAGGATGGGAAAGCAGATGGCTGGGGAGAGGTAGTTGTTCCTTGGCAGCCAGAGGTTCAATATCACAGTGATGGAGAGAGCATGGGGTTGTGGGTGTATTGGGGGATAATTCCAGACAGAATAATAAAGAATCCTCTGATGAAAATAGGTGATTAGAAAAATCAACATAAATTAATTGATCAGCATATTCCTCAACTGCCTAAGTGTCCATGTGTCTGTGAATTAGAACAAGTCTTTCATTGTGCCTCTGATTGTAGGATTGGGGCAGCTAGGTGGTGCAGTAGATAGAGCGCCAGTGCAGGCATCAGGAGGATCTGAGCTCAAATCTCACCTCAGATACTTGACACTCACTACCTGTGTGACCTTGGGCAAGTCACTTAACCCCAATTGCCTCATCCTGGGTCATCTCCAGTCATTCTGATGAATATCTGGTCACTGGATTCAGATGACTCTGGAGGAGAAGTGAGGCTGGTGACCTGCACAGCCCTCCCTCACTCAAAACAAAGTCAAGTGCAAGTCATGCTATCATTTCTCTGATGGCATGTTCTTCTTTGACAATGAAGGATGAACACACACAATTGTAGGACTGAGAAACTGCAGGATTGAGAAACTGAAATGCAGAGAGGGAAAGACTGAGGAGTTAGTTTGTCCCAGGTCAGGCTGACCCAGAATTCCAGTAAAGAGATTGGGGGCAGTTTAATAGAGAATTAAGCTTGCAAGACTAGAGACATATATTGAAGGATCATGCAGGGTCAGGTGAGACACAGTCATCCCGAAGTTCAGCCCTGTTAGCCTTAAAGAAACAGCCTTAATCAGAATAGTTGACTTTGGGGCCTTAGTTTCTTGTTCTCAGGTCTTCAGTGTCATTGGCATCAAGGAAACCCAGAAGCATTCAGAACACTGCCCTCTCCCAAAGCAAACTACTTTCCTTTGTGACCCATCCCTTCTATAGTCTGACTAGGGGAAAGAGTCCAAAAGAATATTAACAGCTAATTTTGATAGCTTATTTGGTCAGTTTCTAAGGGACTTCCAATCAGGAGTATGCTTCTGTGCTAACTTCCTATTAAAACTATGTTCAATGAATATTTATGTAAAATATTTAAATAAAACACTAGCAAGGAGACTACAGCAGTATATCAGAAAGACCATATACCATGAGCAGGGGGATTTATATCAGGAATGCAGGGCCGGATTAATGTTAAGAAAACTGTAAGCATAATTAACCATATCAATAACAAAATCGACAAAAATCAAGATTATATCGATAGATGCAGAAAAGACACCCATTCCTTTTAAAAAACACTGGAAAGCAGAGGAATTTTTTCTTAAAAATAATAAGTAATATCTATCTAAAACCAAGAGATAGGAATAATTTCAATGAGGATAAATTAGAAGCCATCCCAATAAGATCAGGGATGAAGCAAAGGTGTATTTTATCACATTATTACTCAATATTGAACTGGAAATGTTAGCTACAGCAATAAAATGAGAGAAAGAAATTGAAAGAAAAAAATAGGCAATGAGGAAAACTACCATTCTTTGAAGAGAATATAATAGCAAACTTAGAGAACCTGAGAGAATCAGCTGAAAAACTAACTGAAAATTTTAACAACTTTAGCAAAGTTGAAGGATAAAAAAATAAATTCACATAAATCACCCTCGTTTCTATATATTAGCAACAAAACCCAGCAGGAAGAGAAAGAGAAGTTTCATTTACAATAATGGCAAACAATATAAAATACTTGGGAATCTACCTGTGAAGACAAACCCAAATAATACAATTACAAAATACTTCATATAAATAAACTCCAATCTAAACAATTGGGGAAATATTAATTGCTCATGGGTGGGTTGAGCCAATATGATAAAAATTACAAAGAAAAAAGAAAAGGACCCACACGTACAAAAATATTTATAGCAGCTCTTTTTGTGTGGCAAAGAACTAGAAATTGAGAGGATGTTCATCATTAAGGGAATGACTGAACAAGTTATGTTATATGATTGTGATGGAATACTATTTTGCTGTAAAAAATGATGAAGGGAATGGTTTCAGAAAAACCTAAGAAGGCTCATATGAACAGATGCAAAGTGAATGAGCAGAACCATGAGAATGTTATGCACAGTAACAGCACTATTGTAAGGCTGATCAGCCGTGAAAGACTTACCCACTCTGATCAGTACCATGGCCCAAAAGGCTTAAGATGACAAAAACTATCTACTTCCAGTGAGAGAACTAATGAACTCAGAGGCAGATTGAAGTATTTTGTTTCACTTTATTTTTCCTGCTTTTTCTCAACATGGCTAATACAGAAATATGCCTTGAATAATTTCACCTATATAGCGGATATCATATCATATTTCACCACATAATTGCTGCAGGTTTTCTGCTATATTTTTTTTGAAAAAAGTAGGTTGCAATCATTATATGAAGCTTTAAAAAAATTTGTGCTGTTTTACTCAAAAGTTATTTATTATTAAACTGTCTTTGATGTGACTAGGATGCATAGAATATTCATGAATATACATTAAAATTGAATACTGGCAATGTGTTTGTGCTGAGAATTCTAGGCTTGTGGTTCACAATGCACGAGAGACAAATGCATATCCATATGCCATTGGTGAATACATTGCTGCTCTGTTTAGTTGTTTGATGAACAGAATTATACTATGCAACAATTATGCGATGAAAGGTTACAAACCAATTTTTGGACTGAAAAAACAATGTGTGACCATTATACAGTGGCAATGATTATGCGATGAAATACTGTATTGCTTGTCTTTTCAGTGGTTGGGGGAGGCACTGGAGGGAGGGAAAAAATTTGGAACAGAAAATTTAAGTAATCAAATAAATAAATAAATGGGCATACAAATAAATATACAAATAAACAAATTAATTAAAAGATTATGTCTAACATATGCAACAATTTCTAGACCAATAGGAAACGCAGAGTAATCATCTCTTCTTTGTTCTAGCTAGCTAGTGAGTTAAGATCACTTAGTTGTATTATGACAGAATATATAAATATATATAAACATAGGTGAATACTTATATATTCACATATATGTCTACCTACAAAATAGATTAATATAATATTCAATCTAGCTCTATGTATAAAATATTTATAGGTGTATATAACTAAAGATACCGCAGATTAGGATGCTATTTGCAGAATAGAACATATTTTCACTTGTTATTTTAGTTTTTCAACAACTGTTCTTACATGATCTTAGTATTTTTGGTTAGAAGCTATTTAGGTTTAGCTAACTCATTGATATCAGTTGATAATCAATGGAAGAAATATACCACCAAGGAATCCAGAGTGATAATACTGAAGAAATTGCCCCTAACTATACAGGGTTGCACCTAGACACTTAGGGAAGAAGTAGCCAGCAGTCCTCTGGGGAGGCAAGCTTACCATATGAGTGGGGATTTGGAGAGTACCTTATACTACAACTAAATAGAGAAGAAGGAACAAATATCCCATCCTCCTTTCCAAATTACTCCTTGATCAGGCATGGATACCAATAAGTCTGTCCATGTCCTAAGCACTTATCTATGACATAACTCTTCTAATACAGTCTTGGATCTTTAAGGTATGATATAGAGACCACCACAATTGCCTCCTGAGGCAGCACATTTCTCTCTTTAGATAGCTGTTGTGAGTTTCTCCTTTAGTTAAAGCCAAATTTTACTTCTTTCTCCTAGTCCTTCTTTCTGGAACAAGAAAAATTAAAGTTAATTTTACCTCACACAACAGCCTTAAAATATATGAAAATAGCTTTCAAGTACCCCTTGACCCTTTTCTTCTCCAGAATAAATACCTCCAAGTCCCCCTACCAAAGGTCATATATTATCTCAAAGTTCTTCAACATCTTGATTGACCTTCCAAGGATACAACCTATAAATGCATCCTTCCAGAACTAGCCACAGCACTCCGAATCTCTTCAATACAAGGAAAAATACAGTAGAATGATTACATCCTCATTCCAGTCTAGTATCTCTCCCAACACAACCTAAATTGGCATTGCCTTTCTTGCCTGACATATCACAATTGCCTCATACTGAGCTTGCAGTCCATTAATACTCCCAGAAATCTTAGTTGAGAAATTCATTTTTCATACCCAAATGTAGATTTTCACATTTATCACTACTGAATTTCATCTTATTGATTTGACTATTCTAAAGAAGGGAACAAGCATATTTAATCACCTTGTGTGCCAAATCCTATATTAAGCATTTTACAAATATCTCATTTGATCTGCAGAACAACCCAGTGAGGTAAATGCTATCATTATCCCTGTTCTACAGATGGGGAGATTGAAGGACTCCAAGGTTAAGTGACTTATCCACACAGTCAATAAATTTCTGAGGCTAGATTTGAACTCAGGTCTTCCTGACTCCAAGCCCAAGGTTCTCTCCACTGTACCACCTAACAGCCTCTGGTCCATCAAGGTCATTTTGGACCTTGGGATTTTCATTCAATATCCCTCTAAGCTTTGTGTTATCTTTAAATTTGATGATCATGCTATCTATGCCTCCATCCAAGTCATCACTATTTATATCATCTCCTCTTTATCCAATACAATTTACCAATTACCTAACTTATCATGAAATAACTCAAGGAGTTAAAGGGGAAAAAACAAACAGCTATACTTCTTTAATATACTTTCAACTAAGATAAAGATGGTGGTGATAAGATCTTTTGTCAACCAATAGAGTCAGCTGAATGATACAATAGATTTTGTCAGTAATATGGTCTTACCACCAATATTCAAAAAATGTTCGATTTTGCTGGTGTTTCTTATATCTGCTCTGAAAACTGCATTTATTACAACAGCTTATCTCTTAGAGTAGAGAAACATTGATTTAGGATCTGTCTCTCAAACGGTGAAATCCAGCAAATATAGCCACTTTTAACAACTATATTGCCAGGTAATAAATAATACATTGTTTTCAAAGTCACTATTGAATTCCTTGGAGGGGCACACTGCTCCAACAATTATATAAATATTGCTCTGTGGGGGATTTTTCATGATTAAATTTTATTGTCTGACTTCATAACACAGGCCCCAGCGAGATGAGCCCACAGCACAGAACTTGGTTGGGTATCTACAGAGCATTGCAATCTGACAACTCAACAAATTAAAAATTCTCAAAGGCATGTCCAAAGCTAAATACTGAATGACTAGCTATTCCATCCTCGCTGGACAGGAAAGATGGTCCATGGAACAGTCTGGGCCTGAAAGGGAATTCATTCCCCAAGTTTCAGGGGCAAACAGCTACAAGAGGGCAGACCCTGGAAGGCTGGATACTGAGTATGAAAATTAGCTTCCAGTTCCTCTCAATATGCAAGCACATGCTGTAATTCTCACATTTGTAATTCTGCAATAAAGAGAAAAATAGCCAGAAGGAGAAAGAGATACTATTTTCATTCTTGAGCTAATTCACCTCAAAATCATTTGCTTAGAACATAAACAATTTTTCCTAAGGTTCGGATTGTCAGAATAGCAACAACAAAAGCTAGCAGCCACATGGCACATCAAGAATTGCAAGCTGTTTTATGTTTATATCACTAGCCCCTCGCAATAACCTTAAGAGGTTGATGCGAGTATTATCACCATAAATATATGGTGATGTAGTTAGATATATATCTTATGTAATGTGTATATTATATGTGTATATATATATGTAGCATATTTTACATCAGGCATATGCATATGATACATATACATACTATACATATATGCTATGTGTATTTGTTACATATTTTACATCAGGCATATGCATATGATACATATACATACTATACATATATGTTACATATATATTACATATTT
>JAQQSK010013981.1:0-11290 GCA_028658325.1 Potorous gilbertii
TGGCCCTACAGGACAAAAGAGGAGATGGGGTAAGGGAAGGGAGGGATGAAAGAAGAGAGGGCAGATTGGTGATATGGGTAATTAGAATGCTCAGTGTATTGGGGAGGGGAGAGGGGACAAATGGGGAGAAAATTTGGAACCCGAAATTTTGTGAAAATGAACGTAAAAAGTTAAATAAATAAATTTGTTTAATAAAAAAAAATATGAAAAACATTTTAAAAAATTTAAACACCTAGAAAAATATGGCTCTTAGGCTAAAAATGTCAATATATGAAAAACAGATGAAAAACTCTTAACTGTGGCTAGTTATTAATATCTTCACTCTGTTTAAGACAAATTCAAATTACTAAGGAAAACCAAGGATTCTGAAGCCAGAACAAAGTGTTAAAGTATTCTGTAAATATGAATTGCTAACAGCATTGAGAAAAGCACAAAATACCACATGCAAAAGAGAAATATTCCAAATCTTATACGAAGTTGAATTTTAATTCTCATAAGGGAACATTTAATAGTATAATCTTTTAAGAAGAAAAATACAACTGAAGATGGTTCAACATTTGTTCATAATTAAAGCAATGAGATTCTGTCTCATAGCTATCAGAGTGGAAAAGATGACAAAAAAGCCAAATGACAAATGTTGAGAGAAGCTGTGGAAAGCGCTGGTGAGAGAGCTGTGAATGGGCACAACCATTCCACAGAGCAATTGGGAAATAGCTATCTACTAAACAGTACATGACTTTTCATCCAGATATACCACTGCTAGGCTAATAACCAAAGGAGAGAAAAGAGGAAAAAGTCTTAAATATAATTAATCAAGCAAATCATAGGAGCTTTTCATGGTGGTGAAAAACTGGAAACTATGAGGAAGCTCATCAACTGGAAATGGCTGAAGAAGCTGTAGTATATGAATGTGATGGAATACTACTGTGCTGTAAGAAATGAACAGAAGATTTCAGAGACATGAGAAGATTTGTATGAACTGATGCAGAGTGAAGTAAGCAGAACCAGAACTAGCTGTGTTGTGACATCCTTATTATAAAAATGAACAAATTTGAAGACTTGGAATGAAATGAGCAGAACCAGAGAAACAATTATACAATAAGACTTGGACTGATGCAGTGACCATCTCTATTCCAGAAAACAGATGATGAGGCATCCTTTCCACCATCTGACTGACAATGAATTCAGAATGCAGCATGGCCAATGAGGGAATCTGTTTGGCTTAGTTATGAATACAAGGAGGAATTCGTTACCACCTCCATGGTAGGATGAAAATCAGTTTCTATTAATTAAAATAATGCCTAAACTAGTATAAAAGTGATCTCCCTCCTTCAAGTCCCCATTCCAATTCATCTTCCACATAGCTATCAAAGTGATAATCCTAAAGTAGAAATCTGAGGATGGCAGTCCCCTGCTCAATCAATTCCAGTGGCTTATACCTCAAGGATCAAATATCAGTTCCTTGTTTGGCATTTAAAACCCTTCCAACCACTTGGCTCCAACCTTTCCAGTATTATTCATTCCTTCTCTTTGCTCTCTCCAGTTAAGCTGCATTCTTACTACTTTTTACATGACATTACACCTGCTGACCCCCATACTCCTACTCCTTAACTTTATTTCATAAAACCCCTATTTTCCTTCACAGCTTAGCTTACCTCATGAAAACTTTTCTGATCTTTCAAGCTGCTAGTGCTTTTCCCCTACAGATTACCTCGTAATTTATTCTGCATTTAAAAAAATATATTTTTACACATGTCTTCCCTGAAGAATGTAAGCTCCTCGAGGGTTAGACTATTTCACTGCTGTATATATCCCAGCAAACATTCATGTTTGTTAACTGATGACCTGAAGCACCAAATATGCCAAATTCCTTTTCAAATAAAAAATTTTACATTGTTGACAAACTTGCATTACTTACACTTTTCTTTATTGCCGTTTGTATTATGCAATAAATCTCCATCAGTACGTGTTGTAGGAAAATCATCTTCATCATCTTCTACAACTAAACAAAAGAAATTATATATGTTAGGTTTATAATACACCATAATCACTTGGAATGTATTTATTTCCAACTGCCAGAAACAACTTTAAAAACATGTTTAATATAAACATGTATTGACACTTAAAAAGTCAATTCTTATTTAATAAAAGGTCACATCCCAATTTTCAACTCATCTAACTTTTGAAATCTCATTTTCTACTGTTAACTACCATTTGCCCATCTCTTGGGTTACACTTGGGTGGCTGGTGTACTTGCAATCATTTGGACTTGATAAACAGTGAGAAGGGCTGAGAGTTTGAAGGGCTCCAAAACCCGTCATTTCATGCTTGGGTCTAAGCCTTTATCAATGGCTAAGGTGAATACATTATATTTATTCTCCTCAATGGCCCATATCCCCTTATTTTCTTTGCTCTTTTTTCTCTATACATTTCTCAAAATGCCTGATCCATCCCTCTCTCTAACTTTTCTGCAACATATAGGATATGTTCAATATTTACTCTCTGCACATTTCTAAAAACATATCCCAGTTCCATCACCCAATCCTTACCTGCCTTCCCTATTTATTATTCTTGGCTCAAAACTTTTGATCTGTTATCTTTACCCAAAGCCTTATACCAAACTATATACTTCTGTAATAGTATTTCTGTCTGCTGTTCAATAGGGAACTTCCATTCTACTTAAGGAAAAACTCTAAATTCCACAACATTTGCTTAATCAGGAGTTCAACAAATCCTATGTTCTTGGACAATACTGGTAATTTTTCCCCAATGCTTTCATTGGGGAAACAAGTCATACTTCTACCATTCTCAAGAGATACTGTTACCCTTTTCAAAAAGAGAAAGAGGTTTGTATATGAGGTGGGGAAGGCAAATGTAATTGCTGGTGACAGCGGACAGGAGGCAAGAAAAGAAATGACGGTTTCTCCCCACCCAAGTAGATGCTCTATCCAAAACAAATATTTCCTATGCTTATATTATTAACGGTGGTAGTGTGTGTGTATGTACATATATGGAGGTTGAGAATAAACTCATTTGTCTCAGCAATTTATCTCATATTTGCTCTTTGCTCCACCCCTACAACCACGACCCTAGCTCAAACTTATCTCACCTCCTGCCTGTTCATTGTATCCTTCCCCTATAGGTCATCTAATATTTGCTAGCTATGTGACCTCAGGCAAGTAACAATCTTCTGAATCAATTTCTTCATCTGTAAAATGGGAATAATATCACCAGCCCTTATAGAGTTTTATGAAGAGGTATGTAATGTGCTTTCCAAACCTTAGAACAGACTATAGAAATAAAATTAAATATTACCACTCAATGAGTTAATTTGATCTGATTATGCTATCTCCCTTTTTTATACCTTTGCTCACACCATCTCTTACGATTAGAATTGGGATGGCCCCCTCACTTAATACTTTTACCTTCCCAACTCTTTCCTTTACCTCAAAGATCCAGTTCAGGCTCTCTTCCTACTGGCTCCTTCCCTGCTACCTTCAAATACACCAATATTTCACACATCTTTCAGGTGAGGGTGGGAAAAGAGGGTTGAAAAGCAGAGAAAGGACAAGGAAACAATTTTACTAGACTCTACCTTACCCTCAAATTATTGCGTTCTCTCTCTCTCTGTATACACACACACACAGGACAATAATATATATATATATGTATGTATGTATGTGTGTGTGTGTGTGTATATGTATAACCTTCCTTTCCCAAAATCCTTGAAAAAGTCTCAACTTCTCTCACTCTTCAGACCTTAATAATATAACTTTCAAAGTGATCATTTGATTGAAACTGTTCTCCTCAGAGTTAACAATGATCTCTTAATTGCCAGATCTGATGATTGTTTTTTAGTCCTAATTCTTCTCAATCTACCTGCTGCATTTGAAACTGTCCACACTCTCCTCCTGGACACTCTTTCTTCTCTCAAGTCTTTCATGACTCCACTCTTTCCCGGTTCTCCTCCCAAACTGACTAATGGTTCCTTTCCAGTCTCCTTTGCTGATATAGCATTTCCTCAAAGTTCTATCCTAGGCCACCTACTCTTTGCTTTCTGATGGTGAACTTATCAGTTGCCATGAGTTTTAACTACTTTATCTATGCTGAAACCTCCCAGATCTATAATGTCATACTGAGTGTCTCCCTCACATCAATTACCTACTGGATCAAATACCTATTTCAAGGATATCTAAAAGTAAATAGTTTTCTTTCACAGCTTACCCCTCTTACAAACTTTTGTATTTCTATCAAAAGCTGTTGCATTTCTCCAAAACGAACTATTCTTGATTCTTCATTCATTTACTTTACATATCCAGTCAGATGTATAATCTTGTTTCTACCTCTACAACATCTTTCATATGTGACACCTATCTATTCACATAGCACCTTAGTTTGGCCCTCATTACCCCTTCCCAAGTTACTTCAACAGGGTCCTAAATCAATCTCTTGCTTTTCTATTGTTTCTAGGATAAAAGATAAGATCCGTTGCTTAGCTTTTAAAACACTTCATAAACTTATCCTAAACTATCTTTCCAGTCTCAATAGTCATTTTCCTCATAGTAGTAAGTCATTCACATTAGTATTTCTAATCCTGCCTCACATAAAACATCTCTTCCTCCTGTATTTTTGTCCGGCTTTCCTCCATCTCTAAAATATACTTCCCTCCTCACATAGCCCATCTTTTTTTTTTTAAGACTCAGTTCAAGCACTACATTCTACAAAAAGTTTTTTCTGATTCCCTCAACTGTTAGTGTCTTCCCTCTCAAATTATGCTGTATTTGGCTACTAAGTATTTATTCTCTTTATGAATATTCTGCAAATGGTTTATATATACCCTTGTTTTCTTCCTGCTGAGAATCTAGTCTTTTTGTGGAGTTTATTCTTTGTGTTTGTATCTCTAACACCTAAGACAGTGGCTGGCACCTTGTAGGCCCTTTAACAAATGCTAACTGGTTGACTGATTCTCAGAATCTTCATTTCCATGCCTGATTTGATTTTTTTCTTCTTCAGTTTCTCATCATATTTTTATGTTTGTTTTCCCTACATATCTGTTGCCTACTGAATGCACTTACATAATATTTCATATCAAAGTTAACCTGAGTTTAAGTCTTTAGCCCCACATACTTAGACCGTAGCCTATGTAAAGAAAGATTACATCTTACTCTAAACTTAGATTCTAACAACCTAGCACCTAACATGGTGCTCTGCACCCAAGTTTTGATTTTTTAAAATACATCTCTTTCCTATCCTCTATCAAGAGAGCCATCCCTTTGTAACAAAAGCACACAGTTTTCAATAAAGATCTGTTCATTTTGGCAGAAGGTTAACTTTTTGGAAGACACCTCTCCTTCTTCTATATTCCTAATTCAATGAAAACAATGACTGGGAGAAGGGTAAGCTTTCTAACCCTACAGCTCCATTTCCCAACTCCCGAATTACTATCCCCTCTTTTAATTTTTTGTTACTTGGAATGCATACCATCTCTTTACCAATCTCCTTAGAAATCATCACTTCTGTTGTCTATTACCTATCAGAAACATTTCTATCTTCCAGTAGGCCTAAAATTTTGGTGCCTGGCTTATGTTATCCCTGTCCAAAGTATACATACTATCAACATCTTTGCTGACTTCATTATCTACCTTAAGACACTTTCTTCAAACACTTTCATCTCCTTAATGCCTATCCACAATGATGTTTGATCTCTATCTAAACTCCATACCATTTACAAATATGTTGTCGTTCAGACATTTTTCATTGTCTCTGACTCTTTTTCACCACATTTGGGGTTTTCTTGGCAAAGACATTCAAGGGACTTGCCATTCCATCCTCCAGTTCATTTTATAGACAGGGAACTGAACAAAGATGGTTAAGTGTTTGTGCAGAGTCACAGAGCCAGTAAGTATCTGAGGCCAGATCTGAACTTGGGGAGATGGATCTTCTTGACTCTGGGCCTGGCACTCCATACACCGTACAATTTAGCTGCCCGTTTACAAACAGTCATTCATAACAACCTGCTCTTTCTCCAATCTGACATTCTTTGTTACTTCTGGCTCCTTGTCTGTTGCCCCTTGACCACTGTTCCCTCCAAACAACTTTAACCTTGGTGACAATCATCCTTCACTCACATCCTCAGCCTGGAAATACTGACCTCCTTCCTGGACCATGGATTCCATGGTCAGATACTTTCCAACATTCCAATTTCCTTCTATCTATAACCTTCCACAAACTCCACCAGTTCACAATCCTAGACCAGTCAATCAATCAACACTGATTAAGCTTCTACTATGTGCCAGGAACTCTGCCAAGCACTGGGGATACAAAGGCAAAAGACATCTCAAGGAATTAAAAATCGAATGGAGAACACAACAAGAAAACAATATGAATAAACCATCTATACACAGGATCAGAAGGAAACAATTAACTTGGAAAGGCACTAGAATTAAGGACTGGGAAACACTTCCTATAGAAGGTAGAGTTTTAATGGGGATTTAAAGGAAGTTAAGAAGCAGTCAGTAGTTGGAGCTGAGGAGGGAGAGCATTCCAGGCAAGGGGGGGACAGCCAGAGAGAATACCCATAGCTGAAAGATGAAATCTCTTGTTTGTGGAGGCCAGGGGTCAGTGGATAAAAGAATTATGTGTTGGGGAGAAAGACTGGAAAGGAGAGGTAGGGGAAGGCTAGGTTATGAAAGGCTTTGAATGCAAAACAATATTTTCTATTGTATCATGGAGATGATAAGAAGCCAAAGTAGTTTATTAAGTGACGGAAGGAGGAAGTGACATGGTCAGACCTGTGTTCTAGTAAAAATCACTTCCTAGTGAAATGGAAGATGAACTGGGGTGGGGAAACTCGTAGCAGGTACGGGCTACTGTAACTGTCCATGAGTGAGGAAATAATGCCTTGCACTAAGCAGGGGAGACGGGGGGCGGGGGGGAGGGGGAGTGTGTGTGTGTGTGTGTGTGTGTGTGTGTGTGTGTGTGTGTGTAATCAGCAGTTCATAATGACATTCAGGTTGCAAACCTGGGGAAATAGTGATGCTTTCAACAGAAACAAGGAGGAGATTTTAGAGGAAAAGAAAATCAGTTCACTTTTGGACATGCTTAGTTTAAGACCCAATCTGAGATAACTGAAAGAAAGCTGGAGCTGTCAGCATGGAGGTCAGTTGAGAGATAAGGACTAGATAAAAAAGAACTACCAGCAGAGAGTTTATTTAATTTAATAAATAAAATAATAAATATATAAATAATAAAAATAAAATAAAAAATAAAATTTATTTAACTTAATTAAATCCAAGGGAGCCAATGTAATCATTAAATGAACTAGCACAGACAGAAAGAGGGCCAGGAAAGAGCTCTGCGGGACACCTATGGTTAGTGGATATGACCTAGATGAAGATCACTAAAGGAGAGTGAGAAGTGGTCAGAGAAACAGGGTGAGAATCAACTTAGAGTGGGTCCCAAAATCCTATACATTAAAGGATATCCAAAAGAGGGTGACTGGCAGTGTCCAAGGCAGCAGAGAGGTCAAGAGTGAGGGAAGAGGAAAGGCCATTGGATTTGGCAATGAATGAAGAGATCATTGGCACTTCCGAGAGAGTAGTTTTGGTGGAACGATGAGGCTGGAAGCTGGACTGTAGAGCTGAGAAGAGACTGAAAGGCAAGTAAACTGTGGAAGTCCCTTTGTAGGTGGTCTTCTCAAGTTTAGCCACAAAAGGCAGAAGAGATATAGAATGATAGCAAAGATGGGCAGATTTGTATCCAACAAACAAGGAAAGACTGAAGAGAAATGAGATGGGGGGACAATGTGGGGATTGGGAGGATGCAGTTTGCTGGAAGAAGCAGGACAGAATGGACTCATGCGACCACCTATTCACTGTGTGGAGGTGAAGGAAAAGACAATAGCGGAAGGTACCCGAGTGATAGGAGATGCAAAGGAGAGAAATAGCACATCTCGGTGAACAGTCTGAATTTTTGCTGTCAGTTGAAGTGAGGGACTCATGGAAGGTTTCTTAGAGCTGGTATGGAGAATAGGCTAGTAAGCTAATAAGGGAAATGTAAAAGGACTGCCTAGCAGCAATGAGGGCTCAGTTGGGGTTATAAACAAATCTGTAGTGGACCCAATGGGAATGGGATTTTTCTCCACCTTCATAAAGGACTATGTATACAGGAGCAAAGGAAGAGATAGTGGGGGTAAGTGAGGCTGAGGCTTGGCAGGGCACAATTGGTGATATGAGGGGATAAGGGACATGGGAGAAAAGGACAGGACAGACCTGAAATGGTTCACCAAAGAGTCAAGATGGAAAAAGGAGGAGAGTCTAGAGGGTGCTACGGAGAGCTCCCTAAATTTAGAGTATGGAATCTATCCAATAAGAATGTATGCCTGTCAACTAGAACTTGTCTTTTGTCACTGCTTGGGAATTTTACTATAACATTTGAGTTAACTAGGAAAGCAATAGAATGGAATGTCTTAGTCAACAGAAGTTTCAGGTTAATTTAAAACTTCTTTACGTGTAATACAATGGGAGACAGCATGGCAAAATGGAACGAATGGTGGATTTGGCATCAGAGAAGGCAGGCTCAGTAATATCTTAGTACTATCTGCTAAGTCATAACTTATCAGTTTCCTTCCCTGTAAAATAAAGGGATTGGAAGGCAAGACATTGAAAGTCCTTTCCAGCATATGATCCTATAACTTAAACATGGAACGTGAAGAAAAAATGTTTTTCAGCATCAATAACTTAAAATGTCCACAAGGTGGAGATATTTCCTCATGAAAGAGCTACACAATCCTTTTCCAAACAAGAAAAAATTTTCTTTCATTTGAAAAGAATTTGTTAAGTATCTGTGCTTATAAGCAGAAGTGAGAATTTTTGTTTACTTTGAGGACTTCAACTTACACTCTATTCAAAAACAGACTGCTTTGCCTAGAATTACAAGGTTACATTAGGGACTAGAAAATGAGAATGCTATATAAGGAGTTGTTACTATATGACACTTGAATCAACTGAGCCTAATTTAGATATTAAACATTCTCATTCTCTAATCTCTAATACAACCTCATAAATCCAGACAGAACAGTGTGTATGAGTTCCTTCCTAATTTTGTTTTCTGTAAATTTCATCTCAATTGCTACTCGATGCTAAACCATGGTCTTTTTATACGGTACACAGATAACTTTCTTCCTCTTTTCAACTTAAAGGTCTTTGGATGAGGTTTGAAAGACTCAAAACAAATATACTCTTACCAGCCCTCCTCACATTTATCACATCCTTAGCCAAGAGGCTGTCATTTCTATATTTAAACTGCGGTCCAGAAATACAAAGACTTTTTTCCAGATAACATTGTCTTAACCAGATGTTTAGTTCCCAAATTCCCTCTTCTTTTCAGCATCTATTGGCTTTTGATAGGCAACTGTGATGAAAAAGTCACTTAGATTCCTACAGTCTTCAGGTTTTTTTTTTCCTTAAAACTTTGTAATCTTTGTTTTTTGTTTTTTTTTTAGCTAGTAGGGTCATTTATGTCCTTTTTAGTTACCAGATTTCATTACTAGTCTTCCATTTGTACTAGCATTAGGAAGTTCTTGGTTACATGAGAGACCCACAGCACCAAGTCAGAGAGACAGGAGCCAGAGTATTATATTTAAGGGGCAGCAAAAAGGCCAGTGCACGTGGTTTACAGGGTTTGTTGTTGCTCAGAACTTTCAGTCATGTCTGACTCCACGTAATCCCATTTGGGGCTTTCTGGCAGATACTAACGTGTTTTGCCATTTCCTTTACCTGTTTTACAGATGAGAAAACTGAGGCAACAGGGGTGATCTGCCCAGCCACATAGCTTGTGGCTGAGGCCAGATGTGACCCCCTTCCAGTTAATTTTACAGATGAGGAAACTAAGGCAAACAGGAATAAGTGCCGGTATCATCTCGCTAGTAAGTATCTAAGGCCAGATCTGACCTCAGGAGCACGAGTTTTTCTAATCCAAGGCACAGCACTCAATCTGCTGCACCCCACCTTATGTCCCAGGAAAACAATATAGCTCTCTATTGTTACTAGACTGACAGCTGTCTCAGAACTCCTCAGGAAGGAATCTCCAACAACTGAGTTTTATGGAATTGGCTTTCATCTTGAAAACATTGGTAGATTTACTTTACCATTTTATGGTGGACAAGCAGATATTTCATTCTGAGAATATGCAACTAACTACCTCTTTGAAAAGATCTACCCTTTATTTTTTTATGGGGGGAGGGGAGGAATAAAAAGAAGTCTTGGCTTCAAGTATTTTATAGCCCCTCTAAGTGAGACTCTTCTATTCACAAGCTTCTAACATAGGGAAGAATTCCTCTCTGCTTCATCAGATCTTTTTTTACATTTCTTCACAATGAAACACCACATTTGTTTTGGTTTATTTGTTTGTTTTTAGGAACTCTACATCATTGTTTTCAGACAACCTGGAGTATGGAGGGCCATTCCTCAAACCCTTGTAATTTGTCTTCTAGCAGGAAGACTGTGATCCACAGGTACTAACACAGCATTTGAGCTGTCCCTCTACTGGCTCCTTTTATTACATGAGCAGCCCACCTGCTATTCCAGATACACATTTTGAAATTACATACAAAGGTGGAGCCAAGATGGTGGAGTAGAAAGATGCACATACTCTAGCTCTTCCCCCACAGCCCATAAAATATCTGTAAAGAAGGATTCTCAACAAATTCTAGAACAGCAGAGGCCACAGAATGACAGAGGAGAGGAGATTTCCAGCCCAGGTGTGACCCGGAAGGCCGAAGGGAAAGGTCTGTCTCACTGGAACCAAGCCTGGGCAGTGCCAGGAGGCGCAGGACCAGAGCAGGCCTTGAGGGCAGAATTCCCAGCAGCATGGGAGGTTCTCAGATCCCTTATCCCACAGACACCAAAGGCACCTTCAAAGGTCAATGAGAGCTTTTTCACCTCCTTGATAAGGGAGCAGGGCTGGGTTCTCCCTTAGCCCAAGCACCAGGCAGTGGTGGCCTCAGGAGGCAGCAACCAGAATCCATTGTTGGAGCTTCAGCTTAAAGCCCCTGAGGGAATTGAGTAGCAGATTTGAATCTCACAATTGAATGGACTTTATGAGAAACCAAGAAATTACAAAACAAAACCAAAAGAATGAAAAAATGAAAGATAATGTGAAATATCTCATTGGAAAAACAACTGACCTGGAAAACAGATCCAGGAGAGACAATTTAAAAACTATGGTACTACCTGAAAGCCATGATCAAAGAGCCTAGACATCATCCTTCATGAAATTATCAAGGAAAATT
>JAQQSK010013982.1:0-11290 GCA_028658325.1 Potorous gilbertii
TTGCATAAAATAAAAA
Organism: Potorous gilbertii; assembly: GCA_028658325.1. Taxonomy (NCBI): domain Eukaryota; kingdom Metazoa; phylum Chordata; class Mammalia; order Diprotodontia; family Potoroidae; genus Potorous; species Potorous gilbertii. The sequence goes on from JAQQSK010013982.1 coordinate 17, forward strand.
GGGTTTGCACAAACAAAACCAATGCATCCAAAATTAGAAGGAAAGTAGGAAACTGGGAAATAAAAGATTACAGCACGCATCTGTGATAAAATTTTCATCTCTCAAATATAAAGGAAGTGAACCAAATTTATAAAAATAAAAGCCATTCTCTGATGAGTGGGGATACGAATAGGCAGGTTTCAGGAAATATCAAAACTATAGTCACGTAAAAATGCTCTAAATCACTTCTGATTATAGAAATGAAATATTAACAACTCTGAGGTACAACCTCATACTTATCTGATTGGCTAATATAACAGAAAAGAAAATGGTAAGTGATAGAACAGATATGGAAGTTGTTGGAAACATGAAGTGATCCAGCCATTTGAAGAACATTTTGGTACTATGCCCAATGGATGATAATATCATGCATATTTTTGACCTAGGAATCCCATTACTATAGCTATATCCCAAAAAGAACAAAGAAAAGGAGAAATGACCTATATGTACAGAAACAATTACAGCATTACTTTTTGATAGCAAAGAACTGGAAACTGAGGGAATTCTCTTCAAGTAGAGAATGAATGAAAAAGCTGTGGTGTCTGATTTTGTTAGAATACTATTTTGCTATAGTAAATGACAAACAGGTTGGTTTGAGGAAAATATGAAAAGAGTTACCTGAAAGTATGCAAAGTGAAATAAGAAGAACCAGGAAAACATTGTACACATTAACTAAAAAAATTGTAACAATGATCAGTGGTGAAAATTTTGCTACCCTGATCAAGATAGTGATTCAAGAAAATTCCAAAGAACCCTTGATAAAAAATGATAACCTCAGAGAGAGAACAGAAGAACTCTGAATGCAGACTGAAGAAGAGTGGGTTCGTTTAATGTTTCTTACTTTCTGTTGTTTTTTTTGCAACATGACTAATATGGAAATGTTTGCATGACTTCACATATATAAACTAATATCATATTGCTTCACTTCTCAAGGGATGGAGGAGAATCAAGAGGGAAGGAAAGAATTTGGAACTCAAAATTTTCGAAATGGATGGTAAAAATAAATTTAAAAATGAAAATAAAAGAATAAAAAAAGATGGCCAGAATTATCTTTTGCCTTTGTTTGTAACCCCAGGTCTTAGAACAGTACCTGTCACATGATAGTTACTTAATAAATTTTTATTGAAAGGCTTATTTCCTTTAAGCTTGAGTTAAAATTCTACAACCCAAAAGAAGCTGTTTTTAATCCCTTTTTGTGCTAAAGCCTTCCCTCTGAGATTATGTCCTATTTAGTTCAAATACCTTATTTATACATAGTTGATTGCATATTATCTCCCTATTATATCATTACTTCCTTCAAGGCAAGGACTGCTTTTGTCTTTGTTTGCAAATTCAACTCTTAGCACAGTATGTGCCATATAATAAAACTTAATAAATGCCTCCTGAGTAACTAATCAAAAGAGCATAATACACATGGTTAAGGATAATTTGGGGGTAGAGCCAAGATGGCAGAGTGAAAGCAGGGATTTTCTCGAACTCGCCCCCAAAACCCCCCAAATACCTGTAAAAAATGACTCTAAACAAATTCTAAAGCTGCAGAACCCACAAAATGATACAGTGAAACAAATCTCCAGCCTCAGACAGCTTGGAGGGTCAGTGGGAGGAGTCTATTACACAGTGTTGGGAGTGGAGTGGAGCACAGTCTGGCATGGGCTGCGCTGCCATGGATAGAGTTGGCGCAGACCTCCAGGGACTGCACTACTGGTAGCTGTGCAGTTTTTGGTCTTTTCAACCCACAAATGCCAAAGACAGCAAAGAAGGTCTGTTGGACCTAGTCTAGCTAGGGTCCAGCTCCAGTCCCAGGGCAGAGGAGGAAGGGTTGTTTGTGCAGACCAACTCTCACCTCAATCCCCACCCTCACCCCCACTAGAAACAGAGTCCAACTTGGACTGAGTAAACTAACATTTAAAAAAACATTAACCCAAAAGAGGCAAAAAAGGTCCAAAAAACTAATGAGAAGAATGCTTAAAAAGCAGGATTGATCAATTGGAAAAGGAGGTCCAAAAGTTCACTGAAAATAATTCTTTCAAAATTAAGAATGGAGCAAATGATTTCATGAGAAACCGAGAAATTATGAAACAGAACCAAAAGAATGAAACAAATAGAAGACAGTGTGAAATATCTCATTGGAAAAAACACTCACCTGAAAAACAGGTTCTGGAGAGAGAATTTAAAAATTTACTGTACTACCTGAAAGCTATGATCAAAAAAATCCTGGACATCATCTTTCAAGGAATTATCAAGGAAAACTGTCCTGATAGTCTAGAACCAGAGGGTAAAACAGAAATGGAAAGAATCCACTGATTGCCTCCTGAAAGAGATCCCAAAAGTAAAACTTCTAGGAATGCTGTAGCCAAATTCCAGAGTTCCCAGGTAATGGAAAAAATATTGCAAGCACCCACAAAGAAACAATTTGAGCATTGTGGAAACACAATCAGGATAATACAAGATCTAGTACCTTCTATATTAAGGGATTGAAGGGGTTAGAATATGATATTCCGGAGGTCAGAGGAGCCAGGATTAAAACGAAGAATCACCTATCTAGCAAAACTGAGTATAAATACTCCAGGGGAAAAATGAAATTACAATGAAATAGATGACTTTCAAGCATTCTTGCTGAAAAGATGAAAGCTGAATAGAAAATTTTATTTTCAAACACAAGAATCAAAAGAAGCATGAAAAGGTAAACAGGAAAAAGATATCATAAGGGACTTATTAAAGTTGAACTGTTTACATTCCTACATGGAAAGATGATATTTGTAACTCAAGAGACCTTGCTTAGTATTAGGGTAGTTGGAGGAGATGGATAGATAGATAGATAGACAGATAGATAGATACATAAATACATACATACATAGATATATAGAAACATAGAGCTAGATAGCACAGAGTGAGTTGAATATGAAAGGATATCTAAAAATAAAATTAGGGGTGAGAGAGGAATATATAGGGATACAGAGAAAGGGAAAGATAGAGGGGGGTAAATTATCTCACATAAAAAAAGCAAGATAAAGGTTTCACAGTGGACGGGAAGAGGGGAGAGGTGAGAGGGAATGAGTAGGCCTTTCTCTCATCAGATTTAGCTTAAGGAGGGAATAACATACACCTTTAATTGGGTTTCTTACACTACAGGAAAGTAAGGAGGAAGTGGATGGGTGGAGGTTGATAAAAGGGAGACAGATTGGGTATGGGGATAGTCAGAAGCAAACACTTTTGAAAAGGGACAGGGTCAAAGCTGAGAATAGAATAAATGGGGGACAGGGGGTGGAGGGAAATATAGTTAGTCTTTCACAACATGACTATTATGGAAATGCTTTGCATAACTACACATGTATAACCCATATTGAATTGCTTGTCTTCTCAATGAGGGTGCATGGGGAAGGAAGAAGGAAGAGAATTTGGAACTCAGAGTCTCAGAAACAAATTGTTTTCACAGACCAGCGCAGTGCACAGGCCTGAAACAGGCTTCAGGGTGCCACTGGCAACAGTCCCTTGATTGTGCTACCTTGGAGCAACTGAAACTTACAGGTCCCCAGGGTATACTTTGCTCTTGACAAAGGACTCAAAAATCAAGAACCTGGCTGGGAAAATGCCCAAAAAAGGGAGAAAAAATAAGATTATAGAAGGTTACTTTCTTGGTGAACAGGTATTTTCTCCCATTCTTTCTGATGAAGAAGAATAAAGCATAACATCAGAAGAAGTCAAGGCTTCTGTATCCAAAAGCTCCAAAATAAATATGCAATAGTCTCAGACCATGAAAGAGCTCAAAAAGGATTTTGAAAATCAAGTAAAAGAGGTTGAATAAAAGTAGGGAAGAGAAATGAGAGCAATGCAAGAAAATCATGAAAAGTGAGTCAACAGCTTGCTTAAAGGAGACCCAAAAAATACTGAAGAAAGTAACACCTTTAAAAATAGGCTAAATCAATTGGCAAAAGAGGTCCAAAAATCCAACAAGGAGAAAAATGCTTTAAAAAATCAGAATTAGCCAGATGGAAAAGGAGGTTCGAGAGCTCACTGAAGAAAATAGTTCATTAAAAATTAGAATGGAGCAGATGGAAACTAATGACTTTATGAGAAACCAAGAAATTACAAAACAAAACCAAAAGAATGAAGAAATAGAAGAACAATTCAATGCAGGTTTATTTTACTTACTGGCTCATTCTAATGGCAGGACAGGAAAATGCAATAGGAAAAGCATCTGGCAGTGTCTCTCCCTATATCCTTGTGGATAAGACAACAAAATACAGATTGTATCCTGCAAAACTGATTTATAGTTGGATGAATGATTATACAAAAATATTGACTAATGGATTGATATTGATCTGGAATGAAGTCCATAGAGTCCTACTCTAGAATTGTCCATCTACATCTGTTTTATTCCACATTTTTATCAATGACTTTATGAAGACTTTAAGATTTATCATTCATAAAATGATACACTTAGTTTACATGTAAGACAAATCTAAGATGGATAACTAATTTATTAGATGATAAAATAAAAATCCAAATAGATTTCAATGGGATAGAAGAATGAAACGAATTCAGGAAGGTGAACTCAATACAGATAAAAGTAAGGTTGTAATTTTAGGACTTTTAAGTCAGTTGTACAAGTATGGGATGACAGTTGAGTGAGGGAAAATGACTAGAAACCAGTTCAAATAGAAAAGATTTAAACTTTGAGATAATTACATTTTCAATACACTAATGGTAGAAAATGGCTCCCAAAAAAGCAAATGAAATATTAAGTTGATTATTAAGAATAGTGCCCAGAAAACTCCACTAAACTTTTCCTCTCATGTAATATACATAATTGACTTCTTTAAAGGCTATGCCTGCTATCTAACACATTAATCTAGAGTAGTCCATTTCATGTCTGCCTCATGAGATTTATCTAATGACTAATAAGTATTTCCTTTTTGTCTTTTACTTTAGCTGAATATTGTGAAAATGTGGGTATCTAATTGGGGGATGGATTATATAGAGGCCAAGACTGTTATGATTATGATTTGCTGGGATCTGGAGACTTGAAAATATGAAATAAAAGTGTATAACTCAAATAAATGAAACTACATATGCAAAATATTTTAAACATTAAAGTACTAGATGCTATTATTACTTAAAGTATTTAAGTATTTTATCATCTCCTCCCTTATCTTATGCTCCAATTCCTTTTTTTTAATTATACTTTTATGCCCTCTCCAATTTTGAGAAAATTCTTAATATTTTTGAGTAGGAAGACCTGAGTTCAAATCTCATCTCAGAACACTTTTACTAGACTTAGCTTACTAGACTTACTTTTACTAGACTTACTTTACTAGACTTATTTTTACTAGCGATGCAAACTCTGGACAAGTCACTTAACCTGGTTGCCTCAGTTTCCTAAAATATAAAATAGGTAAAATAAAAGCACCCATCTCCCAGGGTTGTTGTGAGGATCAAGTGATTTAATACTTGTAAAGTTCTTAGCATAATGCTGTCATGTAGCAGGAGTTTAGTAAATCCTTGCTCCATTCTTCCCTCTCCCTCCATATTCCTGTCAATACAAATGAATAAAGTAAAATCATCAAATATTTAAGCTTTCTCTTGCTGATGTGTTGCAATACCATCTTCTCCAAGCTCTGGACCTATCCTTTTCTTGTTCTTCCTTTTCATTTGTTTCCTCAAGTCAATTTATTTGGGCTACAGTTTCGATGGGAATTTTATTATAGGTTCAAATAACTCTATTATAATATTCTCAAGATTTCATAAGACTCATGAATTTGTCCTTGGTATGTGCCCCTGTAGCTGTCTTTTGCACATATTACTAAAAGAAAAAGGGGGGAAAACTGAATCTGTAAGACAGTCTCCTATGTTGCAAAGCTGTTTTTTTAGATCCCTCTCTCCCACTTCCTGTCTCTCCCACAAAAGTCATTATACACTAATCAAATGTTTTTGAGGAACCATTGTATTGATTTCCTTTAAGCCCAAATTGATGTCTTTCATGGCCTGAGCTGTGATCTCAGACTGCATTTCCTAGCTATTCTGGAGGTAAAGCTTTGAAAAGATAATTTGCCATTCATTCATCTTCCATTATGAATCTTCAAAACAAAAGAATGCCAGAAAGACAGAATGTAACTGAACAAAATAAACCTGAATGAAATTCACTGAAGAAACTACAAGTAGGACATCTCAAATATATTTTTCAAGGGTTATTGTGCTTGTGATCAGATGGAGAAATCAGTAGAGTTAAAAACATAAATCCACACAAGCATTGATAGTTATTTCTTACAAAAAATGATAAGTTCCTCATTGATTTATCTGGGTGCACATTTTTCCTTTCGTTACTCCAAACTCTCATTAATTCCACTGGCCACTCAGAGCCCAAGATTACTTTCTGATCCCTCTTACCCTTGTTTTTGTGAAAACAATAAATTTTGCTTAATTTCAGAAAATGGGTGATTTACAGAAAGTTTTCCTTTGAAGATGTTTCTAATTGTTTGCGATGCCCAATAAATGTTTTTACTTTTGTTTAGTTGGATAAATATTGTCACCAAGAAGCGAATTTTTAGTCAGAAAGATAAGAGTGAAGACACAATTTCATAACTCTTTAATAGTCTATGTGAAAACAAAACCATTTCGCAACAAAGAATTGTTCTATCTTTCTGTATTTTGTTTTTTTAAACTAGATCTTCTACACAGTTTTTTAAACTTTCACTGTGTGTTTGTCCTTCGTTGCCAAAGAAGACCATAACATCAGAGAAATAATGACATTACTTACACTTGACTTTGTTTTGAGTGAGGGAGGGCTGAAAAACTGAACCTAAAGTAAAACTGAATGTGGAACACCAGCTATGAATATAACCTCTCAACAACAAGGGAGGTTATTTCAACATAGATGTTAAAAACAAGTAACACCCTTAAGTTAGAACATATACCCATATAGGCAAAAGATATTTTCTTGAGAAGTCATAAGGTCATAAAAATGGAGCTGAGAGAGACCTTAGAAACCATCTAGTTCATCCTCTTCATTTCACAGATGAAGAAACTGAGGCAAAGGGATTAAAGGACCTGTTCAAAGTCATAAACCTAATAAATGCTTAAGCTAGAATTCAAATCCAGGTTCTGCGACTCTAAATTTACTTCCTTGTCCACTTTACAACACCATCTCAATGCATATAACATTTTTGGAGTGATCAATACAATTTAAAATGTACTAATCTCTTCATTATGAAGATAAATTTTTTTGCAAAGCAAAGAATAATTTGGTAATATAAATAATCTTCATCTAGTGCACCTGTTCTCAAGCTCCAAATCGAGGCATCAGAGCTAACCTTATGTTAATTTATTAGTATGCTAGTATAATAGTGAAGTGGATGAAGAGTCTTTTGGTTATTCCACATTCATGGTGTGGAACATGCACATAAAATCATTTCCACTCTGGTTTCCTTGTAATCACCTCATCTGTCTCTCTTAGCTAAGTACCTATGTCTTCTTGGCCCTAGCTGAAAGGAAGATTAATATGGTTCAATTCTACTGTTAGGATAATAACTAACATTGTGCATTGCTTTAAGGTGCGAAAAATGTCTCATATTCTTTCAATAATCTTGAGAGAGAGCACCATATAACAAATAATGAAACTGAAACTGAGACAAGTCCAATGAACTTACCCAGGCCTACACAATTAGGTTAGTAAGTATTTGAAGCAAGCTTTGATTCCCATTCTAATGTTCTAATGCTCTATCCACTGTACTACCTAGGTGAATAACAATTAAAACTGAAATTTTCTGTCACTATCAACCTCCTTCTGCATGATACATATTGATGAATAAGGATATGGAAAAAAATACATGGGATAGAGAAGAATAAACATGATTTCAAAATTTTAGAAACAATTATCTTTTTATTCAATGGATCTCAAAGATTTCTCTATATCTTCATCCCCACAGGCAAATAGTTTGTTGGGTTGTTTCATTTTAATTCCACTATCATTTTTTACTTCATCTGATATTCTAATGTGATCGCTATGAGCCTCAAAGACACTAATGAATTTCCTTGAGAGGATGGCTTCCAACAGGGACAGCATCTGTATATTTTAAACAGTCTGGATTTTTCAAGATGTAAAAAAGCTACAGAAGTACCAATATAAATTCAATACAAACATAACACCATCTTTTGTAGCCAATATCTCTGGCATCCTAGATACACAGTAAACTAATAGAAATCCACAAAAAACAATAAGTACTGTTCAATAGGTTAAAGGATATGAACAGTACAAAGAATGTTCCAAATAACAGAAGAAATGAAAACTCAAAGAACTCTGAGTTTTCATCTCACATCCAACAGATTTGGCAAAGACAGGTTAAAAGTGATAAATGCTGTAAGGGAAGTGGAAAGAAAGGCATATTAATGTATTTGTGGAAGAATTGTGGTTTCATCCAACTCTTTTGAAAAATTATTTGGAATAATATTAGAAAAGGCACTAATCACATACCTTTTGAAATACCAACATCATGCTACAAAACATATCTCAAGGAGACCAACACCCAAAGACAAGCTTATATATTCCAAAATATTTATAACAACTCTTTTGTGTTAAAAAAAAATGGAAGCAAATTGGGTATCCATTGTTTAGGAAATGGCTAGATCACTCTGTGTATATAAATATAACAGAGTGGTATAGAGTCATAAGAAATGGGCATGAAAATTGGAGAAACCTGGGAATATTTTTCTGAATTGACTCAAAGCAAAGAAAGAAAAATCAGGAGAACAAATTATACAATTACAACAGTTACATAAGGGAAGACATTGAAAGACAACATCATTTTGAATGATGTGGTGGCCAATTTTGCTTTCAATACACTAATGATAAAGCACCATTATCTCTCCTTAGTAGAAAGGAGGTATACTTTAAATGCAGCATGAGACATATTGTCAAGACAAGGACAATGTGTTGATTTATTTTATTTGGTTTTACTTCACTGTTATAGGGGAGAGCATTGAGTGGACATGAAAACCACTGATAAATACAGAGACATTAAAAAAGTTAAAGTATTATATACACATATACATATGTACATATGACAAAAGGAAAACCAACATACTCTAGCTTCTATCAGAATTTATTGGATGATAGAAGCCAAAATTAGCTATCCAAATATTTCATAAATGTGTTATTAAAGTGATATCGCCTTGTACCACTTCTATATGTTAACAAAGATACAAATAGGGTCTACTCAGCACAGCAGCAGCCCTTCTTTCTCTACAGTGGTCAGCTATGTCCCCCGACTCCCAAGTAACCATGTCGAAGGGACCCGCAGTTGGCATTGATATGGCACCTCCTTCTGTATGACACAGATGAAGAAACTGAGGCAAAGGGATTAAAGGACCTGTTCAAAGTCATAAACCTAATAAATGGTTAAGATAGGATTCAAATTCGGGTTCTGTGATTCTAAATTTACTTCCTTGTTCACTTTACAACACCATCTGAATGCATATAACATTTTTGGTGTAATCAATACAATTTAAAATGTACTAATAGATCTCTTTATTATGAAGATAAATCTTTTTGCAAAGCAAAGAATAATTTGGTAATATAAATAATCTTCATCTAGTGCATCTGTTCTCAAGCTCCTGTGTGGGAGTCTTCCAACATGGGAAAGTGGAAATCATTGCTAACGATCAAGGAAACAGGACCACCCCCAGCTACGTTGCCTTCATCAACGCAGAACATTTAATCGGTGATGCTGCAAAGAATCAAGTTGCAATGAACCCCACCAACACAGTTTTTGATGCCAAACATCTGATTGGTCACAGATTTGATGATGCAGTTGTACAGTCAGACATGAAGCACTAGCCTTTTACAGTGGTGAATGTCGCAGGCAGGCCTAAGGTCCAAGTGGAATACAAAGGGGAGACCAAAAGTTTCTATCCAGAGGAAGTGTCTTCTATGGTCTTGACCAAGATGAAAGAAATTGCTGAAGCTTACCTTGTGAAGACCGTCACAAATGCTGTTGTCACAGTACCAGCCTATTTCAATAATTCCCAACATCAGGTCACTAAAGATGCTAGGTGCTGGTCTCAATGTGCTCCGAATCATCAATGAGCCAACTACTGCTGCTATTGCTTATGGCTTGGACAAAAAGGTTGGTGCCGAGAGAAATGTGTTGATCTTTGACCTTGGAGGTGGTACTTTGGATGTCTCCATTCTTACCATTGAAGATGGCATCTTTGAGGTCAAGTCCACAGCTAGGGATACCCACTTGGGTGGAGAGGACATTGACAACCGAATGGTCAACCATTTCATTGCGGAGTTCAAGTGAAAGCACAAGAAGGATATCAGTGAGAACAAGAGGGCTATTCGCCATCTTTGCACCACTTATGAATGTGAAAAACGTACCCTCTCTTCTAGTACCCAGGCCAGTACTGAGATTGACTCCCTCTATGAAGGTATCGACTTCTATACATCAATCACTCAAGCCCGTTTCGAAGAGCTGAATCCTGATCTCTTCCATGGCACACTGGACCCTGTGGAAAAGGCCTTAAGAGATGCCAAGCTAGATAAATCACAGATTCATGACATCATCCTGGTGGGTGGTTCCACTCAAATTCCAAAAATCCAGAAGCTTTTGCAAGACTTCTTCAATAGCAAGGAACTCAACAAGAGTATCAATCCTGATGAGGCTGTTGCTTATGGTGCAGCTGTCCAGGCTGCCATTTTGTCTGGAGATAAGTCTGAGAATGTGCAGGACTTGTTACTGTTGGATGTCACTCCTCTTTCTCTTGGAATTGAAACTGCTGGTGGAGTTATGACGGTTCTGATCAAATGTAATACCACCATTCCCACCAACCAGACACAGACATTTACCACCTATTCGGACAACCAATCTGGTGTGCTTATTCAGGTTTATGAAGGTGAGAGGGCAATGACAAAAGATAACAACCTGCTTGGCAAATTTGAGCTCACAGGAATCCTCCCAGCCCCCAGAGGTGTTCCTCAGATTGAAGTGACATTTGACATTGATGCAAATGGCATTCTCAATGTTCCTGCTGTGGATAAGAGCAGAGGCAAAGAAAATAAGATCACCATCACCAATGATAAAGGACGTCTGAGCAAGGAAGACATTGAGTGTATGGTCCAGGAGGCTGAGAAATACAAGGCTGAGGATGAGAAGCAGAGAGACATGGTGTCCTCCAAGATTTCTCCTGATTCTTACACTTTCAACATGAAGGCTACAGTGGAGGATAAAAAACTGCAAG
>JAQQSK010013983.1:0-11290 GCA_028658325.1 Potorous gilbertii
ACATGAACTGTATTGAACCACAATAATTCAGCTGTAATTCAACTTACTACTCACGTCACTAACTCTAGAGAGCACAGAAGCATAGAAAAGACAAAGCAATGAACAGAATTTTGGGCTTCCCCACCCCCCCAACTCTTCTATCAAATACACAGCAGTAACAGGGACAAAGCATCATTATAGAAGGAATAAAAGGCTCTTTAGATGCTGCCTTTTTTTATTCAATGAACCCACTCTTACACACAAAGTTCATGCCATGATGTCTCGGGACACAGTATTGCCAGGGCATGCTAAAAATGGGCCCAATAAGTTAAGTACATAAAGCAAAATACAAGTATTTTTGCATTAAGTACTGTATACATCTACAAAATACTGGACATGCTTATGGAAATACCACTGTTTGTTTTGTTTCAAGGGTTAATGTTATCTCAAACTATTGATTTAAAAAAGACAACAAACCTATATTCAGTTACTGTCCAAAATGAGAAATGATTGAGTATTAAATTTCTATATAACTTTTTGCCACTTGGAAAACAAAAATCTACAGGATTAGCTGAGCAGCAAGGCACAGTGGTTCCTCCTAACCAGAATAATTTGGCAATCTATCAGCAGCTGGCACAGAATCATCCATCTACATGCTCCATGTTTCTTTATCTACTGATAGTCATTGCAACAGAAAACTCTTAGGAAAAAAAAAGAAATGAGATTGCTGAACATTTCTTAAGTGGGTTAGCGTGTGGCAATTATGATGCAATGCTGCCCTAAAAATGAACTTTGTTATAAACAGCAAGATATCCCCAGTAAATGTGGTTAGAGCAAGGGTGGAGTACACTCTGGGGGAAATAACACACCCCTGGCTAGCTTTAGCTAAACCAAGTTTTGCACGTTAATAACACAAAGTTTTCCAGGTTTTCCTGGACTCAGCAGTCACATTTGTTTATGAATTTTCAAAGAAATGGGGGGAAAAGTATATTCTCTTCTCAATCTCCTCATCTTAGAATGAGGGACAGATTTTCCCAGGTATGTGTTGTTGTAAATGAGAAATGAAAGGTAGATTAGGCAGACCAACCAAAAGAACACTAGACAGAAAAGAACTGGCAAAAGGGAAGTCAGAACCTGCCAACTTCTACGTTTAGAAATAGCAGGTTTTACGTATCCCAACGCATGCAAAAAGTTGTACTTAGGTTTGATACTTCACTTTGATGTGTTTTTCAGAATCTGAACATATATGAACATGGGCAAATTACCTAAAATCTTCACTAATGCTACATACAGCTAACCTGGCCACACAAAACACAGTACTAGGAGAAATGCTGCTTACCAATAAGTGAGACTTAATAGAGCATTATTGCCAGCACTTCATCTCTAACATTGCTTTGGTAGGTTTGTGGTTTGAACTCACACAAGGTAAAAATAATTTTGAAGAAAATGATCAGGGCATACTCTTCCAAAACAAACCACTTTTGTTTATACCAAATGCTCTGTCTTTTTATTTCACAATCACCACCCACTTCTCCAAACCAGTGAGTCAATGTTCCATAGGAATTTTAATTGTTTCCATGACTTCCTACCTGCCAATGAGACCTTACTCCACAAAGGGTACCCACAAAACACACCTTTTAAAAGCTCAGATATTAAAAAAAAAAAAGGCTGTGTTTGAGGTGGAAGTTTTTTTTTACTTACATACTACTTTTCCTAAATGAATAAGCTGAATAATATAATTGTCTATTATCATCACACCCCATCATTGAATTCTCAATCATTTGCAAGATCTTACAGAATGAAAGTCAAATATCCATAAACAAGCCACAAATTTGTTGAGATAAAAAAAAATAAAGCGTGACAAAACAATGAAGAAATCATATGAATCACATTCCCTCCTCCCCCTGAACCCTCTGTCCCAAAACTCCAATGCAATAAATCAGCCTAGTTCATTAGGCTTCATCAGTGTTTTGGGCGGCACCCTGGAAGCAGCCCTAAGGATATTTGATAGGAGACCCCTAACAGACTTTGTTTTCCTTGATATTGCCAAATTATGTCAGCAACATACTGTTCTTAGTATGTAATAAAATAAACCATAATTTGTTTCAAGCAGCATGGGAAGAACTATAAGTCTGGGAATCAAAAGAACTGGGTTCTAATCCTGGCTACACAATCAGCTGAGCAAATCACTTCCAATTTGCTGCATTTCAGTGTAGTATCCTTAAATGAAGGAGGTGCTCTAGATTACAGGTTGGCAGATTTCCAGCTAGGGAGAACTTCAGTGATTATTTAGTCCAAACCTCACAGATGAGGAAACTGAGACACAGAGATATGAAACAACTTGACCTATGTCACAGGTAGCCAGAGAACCATGATTTAACCCAATTCCTTTGAGTTCAGTGATCTTTACAGAGAATTACAATGCTTTTCTAATGGAGGGATGTTCCCCCTCATTGGCAGATCAGGCAAGAAAGTCACCTTTAGTTGGGGATAGCAAGAAAGATAAGAGACTCTGGGACACCAACAGAAGGGCTAGAAGAGGTAGGGAAGGAGAATTGACCACAGAGGATCATTTGGTAGCTTTCCAGATGATCCAATTCCCCCAAAATATTTATTAAATATCCTCTGAACTAGGTACTAAGGATAGAAAGCAAAATTCTTCCTACCATTAAGGAGCTTACACTCCATGACAGTGGGGTGGTGGTGGAATGCATATCAAGTAACTAGAAAAGAATATACAAGTTATTCTGAGGAGAGGGGAGCATCAAACAACTATGGGGAACTGAGGAATTACAAAAGGCCTGGGTAGGAACAGCATACGATCTTAGCCTTGAAGGAAGCATAAGAGCATGGCCAAGGACATTGATTGCCAAATTCAGTTAACAATAAGAAAGATAAATAAGCTGAACTTGAGATTGTGTGAAGGGGAGTGAAGTGAAAAAAGCCTGGAAAGGTAGACTGGAATCTGATTGTGAAGGACTTTTTAAATGTCAAGCTAAGGAGTTTCTTAGTTCATCTCAGAGTCACTAGGGAGTCACAGTAGGTACTTGAGTCAAGAAGCAATATGGGGACACTTGTTCTTTAGGAAAATGATTCTGGTAGCTATGTGGGGAACATGTTAGAGTAGGGAGAGGTTGGAAGCTAGGAACCCATTAGAAGGTTATTATAATAGTCCAGATAGGGAACTGATGAGGACCACACTGGGTTGGTGGTAACGGAAGTAGAGAGGGCATGTGAAACACCCTTTGAAGGGTGGCTACTGTTGGAGGCAGGTGAGGTCAAAGGGAGAAGGAAGGGGGATACTTGAGGCTGCAAAACCGGGTGTGTGAAAGGACTGTGGTGCTATAAACAAAAAATAGAGAAGTTTGGGGAAGAGGGAGGTTTAAAGGAGAAAAACAAGTTTCATTTTGAACATGTTGATTTTGACATACCTATATGATAAGTAGTTGGAGAAATCCAGTATTAAAAGTAGAAAGAACTCTAGATTTATATTCAGTGGACCTGAATCCTGAGTACTGCTTCTCACTATATGGATGATCTTGGGCAAATTAATTATTTGGGGGTCTCAGTTTCCTCACCTATAAAATAAGGAGGTTGGATTAACCTATAAGGTTCCTTACTGCTTGAATTCTATGAGGGACTAGAGTTCAGGAGAGACAGATTAAGACTGGACACATAGTTATAGGCACTATCTGCAAAGAGACAATAACTGAGCCTGGGAAAGCTGAGGAGATGAGGAGACAGAAAAGTAGGAATGAGTTGAGAGACAAAAAAAATAATCTTAGAGAAAATAAGAAAGCCGAGAACAAAACCTTGCAGGACATCTAGGGCTTGAGACATGGATAATGATGTGGCAAAGGAGAATGAGGAGGGAAACTGGGAAAGATCAGTGAATGTGTGAGAAAAGCAAGGAAATGCAAGCACAACACAGAATTTTCTTTAGAAAGCGGGTTGTAAAAAGAAGAAAGGCGAAGGGCAGAAACATTTACGCAGCACCAACTATGTGCCAAGCACTGCACTAAGCACCAACCATGTGCCAAGCACTGTACTAAGCACCAACCATGCGCCAAGCGCTGTACTAAGCACTTTACAATATAACCTCATTTGATCTCACAATAGCCTTGTGAGGTTGATGCTTATTATTCCCTTTTTCATTGGAGGAAACTGAGGCAAAATGACTTGCTCATGATTACATAGCTACAAAGGGTCTGAATATGGATTTGAACTCGTCTTCCTGACTCCACCCAGTTCCTGCAGGAAGATACAGGAAGAGAGTTTACTATTTTTAAACAATTACCTCTAAGGTATTATCTAGGCCCCTAGTACTTTGTCCAGGACAGTAGGTCTAGGAGGGGAAGCAAGGCTCTTCAGTCTTTTACTACTATGCATATCCTCACACAGCTGACAACTCCAAATATCAGTCTCCCCCTACGCAAGCTCATTCAATAGACTTTAAGCTTCTTGAGGCAGTAACTGCTTTACTGTTCTCTTTGTATCCCCAAAGACTAGCACAGCATCCTACAGAGTAAATCCTAGTTGAACTGAAGAGGCTTGCTGGTGGGTGAGGCCCAGTTTCAGTTTGGGCGTGGCCCCGGGCCACTCCCCTCCACTAAAGTTTGGAGGTGGTGGAAGCAGAACAGATGGGTGCCTGAGTGATCTCACCCCAAATATTAGTGCTTAGAGGCAGGACACCCCCAAGTTCTTCTCCCCTCCCCCTAGTTCATCCTCAATGGGGGCTATTTTAATCATCATGTGTCCTGCTGGGCTCTACTCTGTGAAGAAGAGCTCAGGGTGACAGAGCTCTTGTAGACTGTGAGAAGGGGAAGTATCTGGTTAGCACTTTTGTAACTTCAGTAAGGGAGGGGCTGGCAGTCCCACTCACTTTTATCTCAATAGACTACAACTGATTTCCCACCCACACCTGTCCTGTTATGAGGATGCAGTCTTTCCAAGTTTTGTTCCAGCTAGCCAACTTCAACACTTATTTATTAAGCACTTACCACATCCAGAACTTTAATTAGGTGCTAAAGATGACAAAGATTAAACAAAAATGGAGTCCCTGTTCTGTCACAGTTAATGCTTTATTATGTGGGTACAACACAGGCATCTAGGTGATTTAGTAGAGACAGCACTGGGCCTAAAGGTAGGAAGACCCGAGTTCAAATCTGGTCTCAGACACTTACTAGCTGTGCAAACCTGGGTAAGTCACTTAAATTCTGTTTGCCTTAATCCAGTGAAAAAGGAAATGGTAAACCACTTCAGTACCTTTGCCAATAAAACCCTATGAACAGTACTGGCTTGCTATGGTCCATGGGTAACCAAGAACCAGACATGACTGAATAATACCCAATATATACACAACTAAGTAACATGAAATAATACATAAATACATAAGAGTCTAGCAAACAAAATGCTTTTTTGAGATCTAGTGTACCACTAGTAACTGAGGAGTTCACCTTTGAGTTAAGCCTTAAAGAACAGATTGGAATTCTAATAGGCAGATATTGATGGGAAGGAGGAGAGGGTATTTCAGGTACACAGAATGCTTTTGAGGTTTTAGGATCATAGTGCTACATGTTTCTCATGGATTGATCTTTTTAAAATTCACTGACCCAAAAGCAATTGTTAAGATTTTTCTTCAGCAGAATCTCATCTTAGTACTCTTGGATTTGCATTTTGCTGGAAACGTCTGTTTTTAAGTCAAACTTGACTTTCCCAGCTGCAGAGGAAATGACAAGAAAAGAAAAACACAGCCAATAGATATCAACAATTAATTCCATCCACAACTACCCAGCTGTTTGTGCATGGAAGGATCAGCCAGATTCCTTTTGGGGTTTTCAACACTGAAAATTGATACTGCACATTCAGAGACACAAGCTGTTTGTAACATGTCAGGAATGTGCGTAAGATCACAAAAAGTTGAAGAGGATAAGATGAAAACCAGATCCAATTCTGTTTAGGACTTACCAGTGTAATTTTATATCTGAAGAACCCCTGTACACCTATATTTTTGCATATGAATGCACACACATTTTTTTTTTATTCACTGAAAGATATTTCCCCTCTGATAAGAATGGCAATCTGCCAGCTACGTCAGAGTCGTTATCCAGAACAGACACTGATTTATCAGCACAGAGAAGGTGTGACATTCTCAGGAATCCATATAACCAAAAGATATTGAATTCAGCAAACCCTTTTAGATTATACAATTGCTTGTGCAAATGTATTTTTTTTAAGTTTCTTTACAAATATGAAAGTTACTAGGAGTTAATATTTTGCCTGTGGATAAAAAGAAAAGCAGGTTCTTCTAGTTAGCAGAAACATTATTGTGACATATGCATGTACCTGTATTTTTAGGAATTTAGGTACATTTAATCAATAAGTCTTTATTATATGCCTACTCTGTGCAAAGCACTGGGTTAGGCATTCAGGACATAAAAACAAAAATTGAAATAGTCTCTGATCTCTTATATTTTATCAGGCAAGCCAGAACCTTAAAAAGTATATACAAAACAAATACCAAGAAAGAAAAGAATGGGAGGGAAGAGGTATTATCATGTTGGGGAAGAAGGATCAGGGTGTCAGGAAAAGCCTTATATAGGTGACCGTGAAGGAATTCAGGGGTGCTGAGGCAGAGGTGAGGAGGAATCACCTTCTATACATGGTGTGAATGCAAAGATGAACATTATGTATAGGAAATGCAAAGAAATCAGTCAGCAAGCATTCACTATTTCTTGTTTACTGTGTACCAGGAAATATGTGGATAAAAAAAAAAAAGTGAAAAGGGTATCTTTAATGGTCAATTTGACGAGTCTCAGGTAACCAAGATTTTCCTACTTTTAAAACACCTTCCTAAGATGCCAGGCAAAACAACAGATTTAACAACCCTCTGATGTAAGGGCATGCCATAATGAAAGTTCTCATGAAGAATCCAGTCAGTTACCCTGAACACCCATTCTGTTCAGACTGATGATGCAATGATGCTAAATGTTATGGTACTACCCAAGAAATAGGCACAGGCTGGTGGCACAGTGGATAGGGTGGAGTCAGGAAGACATGAGTTTGAAGACTACCTCAGGAACTCACCAGCTTTGTGATCTTGGACAAGTCACTTAATCTCTCTATTTTTGTTTCCTCATCAGTAAAAAGGAAATAATAATAGTATTTAACTCACAGGGTTGTTAAGAGGATCAAATATGATAATATTTGTAAATTGCTTTGTAAACTTTAACTATATAAATACTAGCTGTTATTAGTTTGCTAATAAAGAGAAGACCAATCACAGCTGGCAGGGGTTTCCACACAAATCATAAGCACTCTGACTACAACTCATCTTCAGTTTTATCTCTTCATACACTTTCCATTACAGACAAATCGGGTTATTCATCGTTCTCCATTCTGCCCTGCTCTGGCCTTCCTGTATGCCTTTGTATCGGCCCAACCCCTATTCCTGGAAAAGACTCCACCATATTGTACTCTGCACGTAGGTAAAAAAAAAAAAATTACTTCCTACAGGGTCAAAGTCAGATGCCACTTTCTCTATGATACCCTCCTTCATTTTCAAAGCTAAAAGTATCCTCCATGAATCTCTTATCCCACTATTTGACCTCATATTGCAATATACTATAGTTATTTGTGCACATAATCTGTCCCTCCTCAACTTCAAGATTCCTGATGGCAGAGACCACAATTTTTCATTTTTGTTTCCACTGTACCTAGCACAATACTCTGTATACAATAGGTTCTGGCTACATGTTATTGTTTTTTACAGGAAAATATGACTGTATTACCATGTTTTTCCTAAACACCAATGAACAGCTAACACTGCTTGTTGCTGGGATTCAAACTAATTCAACTAATTTTCTTCATCCGTAAAACACAGGGGTTGAACCTTAAAATTATGTTCTAACTCCAAATCTATATTCCTAACTGATCTTGAAGTTATCAGAGGCTAAAGAGTCAAAGTCTTCTAGAAGGCAGTGGGACTCTTCTTAGAATATATGCCAAAATGAAAACAAAGCAGGACAACTGAAGAGGTTCTTAAACAAATATCGTTTTAGTTAAGGGAACAAACGAGGGAGGAGCTGATTGTTTAATCTTTACCTGATGGACACATATTCTTCCACAAGTTTGATATCATCAAGGACTTATACATTAACCAAAAATGGCCTTATTCATACATAGTCATGACATCACTAACCACTGAATTACAATCTCCTCTGGGGTTCCACACAACTTTTATACAGTTAACAGAGAAAATGATACCTGAAAGTCATGAATGTTGATCACAGACTCAGACAAAAATACCTCCAGAGAATGCCTAATTTGTCTCCCTGTTTTTCTAGATAAGAAAAGTGGGACCCAAAGACACAAAATGACTGACTCATGGTCACAAAATTACTTAAGAGAGTAGTTTCTGATTCTCTTGTAAGTGCTCTTTTCACCATATAAAACTGCTCATCAAAGGCAAAGAACATGTAAATTAGTTGGGAAGGATGGTATACTTCAAGTGATCTATCTAGGAGAATCTTTCATTTCAAAAGTCCATTGGACATCTCTCAAACTAACATATTTCTACTGAGTTTTCTTTTGTTGCCCTTCCCCCCTTGTTTTTTTATTTTAAATCAAAATCAAATCAGGAACTGACAAAATCTTGGCATGCTAAGACAGGTACAAGTGTAACAAATTCCTGAAAGACCACATCAGACTCGCCTATTTTCTTACTTCCTTTTTATCTTCAGTATGATAAGAAGTGTAGAGAACAGGATCAACCTGATACTGGGGAGATGGCTTGTGTGTGTAGACCTAAAGGACTCAAGGACTGAAAACACTGGTGCACAAACTTCAGAAGAGGCGGATGGGAACAGAAAAATAGTGGAGAGTTAAGGGGAGGATCTCTGAGTATAATAAATAAGATCATTATTTTAAGTCTACCATGTGCAAGGCACTAAACCAACAAATGGGTAAACTGACCTGACACTGAGGTTCAATGCCTCCGAATTAATTAGAAAAATTCTTCCCTTTGACTGACTTCCAATTCTTGTATATTTCCCTTGTCAGGAATATTGAAGTGTAGCAGCTGAACATAGCCTTGGACAGATCACTGATGCGTCTCTGAACTTCAATTCCCTTAAAAAGAATATCATCTCCCCTCTATTTCTCACAGGGCTGATAAAATCAAAGGAGATAAGAAATGTGAAAGTGGTGAGACAACTATAAAATACTCTAAAAATGTAAGATATGCCCATTGTTATTAGCCTTGTTAACAGGTGGTCCCTACTGGTTTTTGAAGCTATTGAAAGTTGAATTGCCTGGTTTACATAAAATGAAAACAATCCTAAAACTAAACTGGTGGGTGAAAAGTCTGGTAAAGTCTTTGAAAAAAAGTGGAGAGGCTGTCTTCAAAATAGGTATGGGTGGTAGGGGTGGGGCCAAGATGGTGGAGTAGAAAGACGCACGTACACTAGCTCTTCCCCCGCATCCCATAAAATAACTGTGAAGAAAGACTCTCAACAAATTCTAGAGCAGCAGAAGCCACAGAACAATGGAGTGGAGGAGATTTCCAGCCCAGGGTGACCTGAAAGGCCAACAGGAAAGGTCTGTCTCCCCAGCCACAGAGTGGAGTCTAACCTTGGCCCAAGCTGCATGGGGCCAGAGGTCACAAACAGGCCTCAGGGCAGAATCCCCAGCAGCAGATTCCCTCAACCCACAGGTGTCTAAGGTCAGTGAGAGGATTTTTTCAGCTGGCTGAGAAGGGAGCAGGGTCTCCTCACAGCTCTGGCCTCAGGAGGCAGCAGCAGAGGCCAAATCAGGGGGCCAGCAGCTCCCACAGCAGCCATTATCCTTTGTCTGTTTGTAAAACCCCTGGGGGAACTGAGCAGCTGATTCTTACCTCGGTCCTGTGTGGTGGCCCTGCCCCTACTTAATGTTTCTGCAGGAAGTGAGCAGTTGATCTTTATCTCACACTGAATGGTGGCCCTCTCCCCGACTAAAGCCCCTGGGGTAATTGAGCACCTTATCTGAATCTCAGCCTCTAGTGCTGGCTTGCTGGAACTGAAGGCCAGATGGCTGTGGAGAGGAAACTCTATTAATTCATAGATTCTGGGCACAAAAGTTTTTGGTTGCTCTCAGACCAGTGTATACACCTGATTGTGCCACCTTGCAGGAACTGAGATCTTACAGATCCCCAGAGTATACCCTACTCTTGACAAAAGACCCAAAAGTCAAGTAACTGGTTGGGTAAATGCCCAAAAAAGGGAGAAAAAATAAGACTATAGGAGGTTACTTCCTTGGTGAACAGGTATCTTTTCCTATCCTTTCAGATGAGGAAGAACAATGTTTACCATCAGGAAAAGACATAAAAATCAAGGCTTCTGTATCCCAAACATCCAAAATAAATATTCAATGGTCTCAGGCCATGGAAGAGCTCAAAAAGGATTTTGAAAATCAAGTAAGAGAGGTGGAGGAAAAACTGGAAAGAGAAATGAGAGAGATGCAAGAAAATCATGAAAAGTGAGTCAACAACTTGCTAAAGGAGACTTAGAAAAATGCTGAAGAAAGTAACACCTTTAAAAATAGACTAACTCAATAGGCAAAAGAGATTCAAAAAGCCAATGAGGAGAAAAATGCTTTAAAAGCAGAATTGGCCAAGGAGGTTCAAAGGCTCACTAAAGAAAATAATTCTTTCAAAATTAGAATGAAACAGATGGAGGCTAATGACTTTCTGAGAAACCAAGAAATCACAAAACAAAACCAAAAGAATGAAAAAATGGAAGATAATGTGAAATATCTCATTGGAAAAACAACTGACCTGGGAAACAGATCCAGGAGAGACAATTTAAAAATTATGGGACTACCTGAAAGCCATGACCAAAAAAAAGCCTAGACATCATCTTTCATGAAGTTATCAAGGAAAACTGCCCTGATATTCTAGAACCAGAAGGCAAAATAAATATTGAAAGAATCCACTGATTGTCTCCTGAAAGAGATCCTGAAAGGAAAACTCCTAGGAATAGTGTGGCCAAATTTCAGAGCTCCCAGGTCAAGAAGAAAATATTGCAAGTAGCTAGAAAGAAACAAGTAGGGTATTGTGGAAATACAATCAGGATAACACAAGATCTAGCAGCTTCTACATTAAGGGATCAAAGGATTCGGAATATGATATTCCAGAAGTCAAAGGAACTAGGACTAAAACCAAGAATCACTTGCCCAGCAAAACTGAGTATAATACTTCAGGGGAAAAAATAGTCTTTCAATGAAATAGAGGGCTTTCAAGCATTCTTGATGCAAAGACCAGAGCTGAAAAGAAAAT
>JAQQSK010013984.1:0-11290 GCA_028658325.1 Potorous gilbertii
CCAGTGAGAGGGTCCCAAAAGAGTCTGCTCACAGCTCTAGTTGGTAAGTCTTTCTTACAGCCAATGAAATCTCTCTCTTGGCAACTTCCATGCCTTTTTCCTAATTCAGACTTCTGGGGATAAGTAATAAATCAACAAGCATGTATCTATCACCTACTATGTTCCAGGCACTGTGCTAAGTTCTAGGTGCTGGGGATACCAAGACCTCATGAAGGTGGCATGCTATTGGCAAAGCACAAGGAAATGTCTTAGGACACAATGGAAAGAAGACTGAATTTTGAACACTGAATATGGAATCATAGGACCTGAGTTCAAATCCCAGTTCTGCTGCTCATTACCTGTGTGACCTTAAGCAAGTGACCTGATCTTTTCTGCATCTTAGTTTCTTTATATATAAATGAGAGAGTTAGATCACATGGTCTCTAAGGTCCCTTCCAGGTCTACATCTATGTTTCTATTGATATTTAAACAGAAAAAATTCAATGCCAACCAAGTTTAAGGACTTGGAAAATTGAATGAAATACATACAAAAGGAATGATTGTCACAGAAATGATTGTATTATGTTATTGATTATACAGAAGGCCTCTCATTCACTAGACTATGGGGAAAAGGAGGAAAGGGAGAGGAAAGTATCTAAATATCTGTGAAGTTCTCTATGAGACAAAGCTCATGCCAAAAATGTCAGTACTGGGAAGGACCTCAAAGATCACATTTACAGAGAGGAAATGGAGGAGTCCAGAGAAGGGAAGGGGACTTGTCCAAGGTCATGGCTCCTGGTAAGGGCAGAACTAGAATTGGGACCTAGTGTTCTCTCTCAGTACAGTTACCACTCTATGTTCCAGAGCTTCATGCAAACATTGTTAACTTAGCCAAAGATAGATGCTTCAAAAGGACAGTGTGATTTTGAAAAATGTTTAACATTCAGGAGAAAATCAGCAATTTGGTTACTTATAATAACCTGAATTTTTTAGTCCTGTGGAGAAAAGTATGTCTCACTTTATGCAACAGAGGTTTTCCTGAAAGGGAAGAGAGTGCATGTTGAAGTAGTGAAACTCATATCCTATTTTAAATGCAAAGGAAGGCAGGAAGGAAGGAAGGAAGGAAGGAAGGAAGGAAGGAAGGAGGGAAGAAGGGAGAAAGGGAAGGGAGGAGAGAAGGTAGGATGGGAGGGAAGTTCACTGGTTAAATGAAACCTGCAGTGGACCATTTTGAAAAGAAAAGAATTTTGTAATGTGAATAATCCCACTTGCATTATGAGTGCTGGGAAGGTTAGTGAGTGTCATTAGTAAATGTCATCAGGGGCAGCAATCAAAACTAACTGAGGCTTTGATGGCAATTTTTTGGTCATCAGTATAGAGAACTCCCAGTGTTAAAACTCCCTCCACTGATTCATATCTGCAGCTCATCTGTGACTTACAGTCTTAGGGAGATTAAATGATTTGCCTATAGCCATACAACTAGTCTGTTTTCTAATCTGATCCTAATAATCAGCTAAGAAAAAAAAATCTGGTTCAATGTTTAGGAGAATGGCCTTGGGTGTCAGGAAGAACCTTGGTCAAGTCCTGCCTCTGAAATATACTAGCTGTGTAGCTATAGGCGAGTCATTTAACCTCCCTAAGACTATAAGTCACAGATGAGTTGCAGATACAAATTTGACCAAGGACTAGACCAAGGTTCTTCCTGACTCCAAGGGCATCCCCCTAAATACTGCACTGTTTTTTTTCTTAGCTGATATTACCATTGGATCAAAAGACTTTCAAATGTGTTGACTTATCAAGTTGTTTGGCAATCTATTGCACTTTTCCCATCCTCTTGTTAGAGAGGAAGGGGGACTATGGGTACAGAAGATTACACACACTGAAAGATATATTTGGTCAATTGTTTTTGTTTAAACGTTTTTCTTTGCTACATGGGACAATTCCCAGTGAAAGGACACTGGGAAATGAGGTGGGGGTGGGTGGGAAAGAAAAGCATAAAAACATTAATCAATTTTTAAAAATTAAATCAATTTCACTCAAAGGAAAAGGAAATGGTATACATGTTGGAATTTTCATTCTTTCCATTTGCTCTTTAATGAATATCCACATTTTTAATTCACCCATTTCTCATTAGGTGCATATTGCTATGACCTGATCTATTTAAAGGGATCCATTGTCTCCTTCAAAATTATCATTAGAAAAGACCTCCTATGAAGAAAACAACAACAAAGAAGAACATTTAGCTTCATATGGAACTCACTCCCCACCCCGACCCCAACCTCCCTTGTCTTTATTTAGTGCACACAAAATAGATGATTATGCATCACCTGCTCTTTGGCATAAACTCCATCACTGTCTCCAGGCAGGAGCAGATCCAGAGTTACTCTGTTAAGCACACCAGGAAATTTGCAGCAAGCCTTAGTAACGACTACAGCTTCATCCCAATAATCAGGCTTGGTTCAGAGACAAACATTAGAAACTTATAAAAGACCCCAATGGGAACTCCCAGTGACTTCCCAGGTTTGACAAGATCCCAGTTGGTACAAGCCTCTTCCTCAGGGACATGGCCATATGCTACCCCCGGGATCAAGGGAAGCTGCACACCAGCCAGCCACTGAAAAGAGCTCACAGGGGAGCTACATGCCTAGAATGACCATAAGAGAAGAGAAAGTGCTTGGCGGGCTGTTTTTAGGCAGGACATGGTGATGGTAATGATGACAACATTAAGAAAAAGATACACAGATTAATGCAAGGGCGCATTTGATTATTGTACAATGTTTGTCATCTGGGATGTTTTTATTTTGTTTATTTCTGGATTCAGTTGTACTCTGGAATTCTCCATCATGTCCCAGAAACCTCTTCATTCTTCCTGGAAGGTCATTTTTGCTCTGGAATTCACACTGGAAGTACACTCTGTCCCTTTCTCTGGACAGCTCCAGGACAACTATCTCTCCATTTCCCACCAGGCTGCAATCAGGACTCCTCCATCAGGTCCCTGCTTTCCTCCTTCACCTTCTTTTCAGGTTTCTTTACATGTTATCTGCCCCCATCAGAATATAAGTTCCTTGAGGGAAGGAACTGTTTTTCTCTTTTACATCTTTGCATTCTCAGTGTCAGTTGTTGACATCATTGATTCTCAGTGCCCAGCAATAGAAGAAATATTTAATAAATGATTTTTGATTGACTGCTGCAACTGATATGGGCTGAGTATGTATCTTCAATATCCTCAGTCTCTGCCATTTGATTAATGTTGGAGTATGTCTTCTTGAACAACATTTTCTTTTTTAAAAAATGCTCTTTGTTTTTATACCACTTTTCTTTCCCAAATATACCCTCTCCCTTCCCATCCATTATAGCAAAGAATTAAATAGAAAAAGGGGGCAGGATGGTGACAGAAGCAGTTCAGCAAAACTAACCAACATAGCAATCAAATCCAAGACTATATTCAACGTTCCACCACCATAGACCTCCACTTCAGCAAAGAAGGGAGGCAAGATGCATTCTCTTCTTTGGGACTGGGCCCCATCATTATAATTTCATGGCATTTGGCTTCAATTGTTGTCATTTTTCTTTCCATTAATATTGCTGTATATGAATGAATGAAAGCATTTATTAATCACCTACTATGTGCCAAACGCTGTACTAATTGTTGAAGATACAAATAGAATTGAAAGACAGCCTTTGCTCTCAAATATTCTAATTGGAAGAGAGAAAATAGGTAAGGTTTCTACTGCAAGTCAGCTGAGTATATTCTGCATATTGTCTTCCTAGTTGTAGATTCTTCACTTTCTTTGAGTTCATATAAGTCTTCCCATGCCTCCCTATATCCCTCATGATCATCATTTCTTACAGCACAACAATATTCCGTTACATTCATGGACCACCATCTGTTTAGCCATTCTGAAATCAACAGGCATCTACCCTAACAATTATTGCCATAAATATTTTGGCATGTATGAGATCTTTCTTTCTATCTTGGACTTCCTTGGGGCACTTCCTTTTAGTCACTTTCTTGGCATAATTCCATATTGCTTTCCAGGCTGGTTGAACCAATTTATGGCTCCAACAACAGTGTATTAGTGTGCCTGTCTTCCCATAACCCCTGCTAACACTGATACTTCCATGTGAACATGATTTTTGAACCAGTGAACACTGCTTAAAAACAAGAACATTAAAAAAAAAGTAAATTGCTAAGTGATAAAACTGTATCACTTGGAGATGACATTTCAAAACCAAATATTTGAAAAGTCATAATGAAGATATCAGGTTAAAGAAACTCTTTTAGCTGAAGTATTGTTTTGTAGCAATTGAGATGAAGAATTTCTGTAAGCCCTAAGGCATTGGGTGGCTTTATGTTCTGAGTATTTCCCATCGTGCTAGACACATAAGTTCTCCATCAAGGTGGCAGTAAATTGTACTTGTCACTAATACCTGGGGTTTGGAGTCATCATTAGAAAATAACAGTCCCTATATCAGGTTATCGATTAAAAATGGATCCTTTTCCAATGAGTGGTTCTTTAATGATATAATAGATCCCCACAAGGCAGTACAGGTTCCTTGAGGATAGAGATAATTTTTGTTTTTGTCCCCAGGTGCAATAATTAACTACAGTGAATCTATAACTACTTCATGATGCTTGCCACCCATTTTTCTAGCCCAGTACCTGGCACAGAGTAGGCCTTTTATGGATACTTGGGTAATTGAATTGTTTAGCAACTGACTCAATTCTCATTAGTTTGCATCTGATCACTCTTCTTCAGTGGCTCATATAAAATGATTTGTTTTGCTGAAGTCACTGCCTAAAGCACTCTTGCTGGTAGCCTTCACTCAAAGGACTGACTTTCCATGGAAACTGAACTGCCTTCAGGACATATTGACACGTGGGGGGAAATGTGAATTGCCCACCAGCCCAACCACCTGCCCGCCTGCCTCGAGGTTTCTTCTAAGATGGATAATCTGTGCATTTCATAATTGAGTGAATGCGATTCCTCCTCTCCCTTCACCCCCAAAAGATCCCAATCCAGTTATGTAGTTCTTTCCCTTCTCTGGGCCACAGTTTCCTCATCAAAAATAAGGAATTTGGGCGATATGACCCCTAAGGCTCTTCCTGAATTAGGGATTCTGTCACTTCACTTGTATCATACCATACTGCTCCAGATATTGGCCACATCCCTAACACAAGCCCCTTTCTTTCTTGCCAAAGCTATATAGGTTGGATTTTTCTTTCACTCTGTGTCTGTGATTTCATTAGTTGAGTAGCGAGAATTTCACATAAGGAAATTCACACCACCAATGCAAATCAATCAACCAATCAAGTATTCTGCAGATGCCGAGTCTTGGAGGAAGCTAGGGATTATAAGAGAGGAAAGGTATAAAGTGAGGAAAGAGAGTATTACAAGCATGGAAGACAGTTAGTACAAAGGCACAGAGAAGGGAGATGAAGTATAATGTGTGAAGAACAACAGTAGTTGGACCAGTATAACTGGACCAGAGAATATGGAGGAGAGAAAGTTAGGGTTTTAGAAAGTTGGCTATGTGAAGGGCAGCTAAGTGGTAAAGTTAACTGACCCTGAAGTCAGGAGGATCTAAATTCAAATCCAGCCTCAGACGCTTACTAGCTATGTGACCCTGGATATGTCACTTAACCCCAGTTTCCTACAAAAAAAGAAAAAAAAAAGAGTTGGTTAAGTCACTGAGAGGTTAAATGCCTTGCACAAAGATAGCATAGGTCAAAGAGAGAATCTGAACCCAGAACTGAGTGACTTTAAGGTGGACTTTCTATCTGCTACACTAGTGCTGTCAAACTCAAATACAATCCATCTCTGATGGCCACATATTGACTTAGAAAACCAAAAATTCACATCATTTATATTGTGTTGTCTTCTAATTAATTTTTAAAAGTTCCAATTACATTTTAATCTGGTTGGGACAGATTTAGGAGTATACACAGAAGAGGCCTGCAGGCCTGAGTTGGACAATTCTGACCCAATAGTACCCAAAGGCCTTTAATGGAGAGTGCTCTCCCTCCTGGAGAATTTAGAGAGACTGCAATCTAGTCTACCAAGTGACAGATCTAATTTTACCTTCCTCTAGTCCACATGTCTTCATTTTTTTAAAAAATAAAATTAACACGAGACTTTATCAAATACTTTGCTAAATTCTGGGTAAAGTAAATCTAGAACATTCCTTTGATCCATCTAAATTGGTTTGGAGGTTATTGTTTGGGAGGGTAGTTCAGATCTCTGATTTCATTGATATAAGGAACATCCAGTGAGGAAACTCCCTGGATCGATGTAGATTGGCATCTGTTAGAGTCTCATAGGGGAACTGAGTGCTTACTTAGTAGGGAAAACAGGATCACATAGAAGTATTTCAAAGGCAGAACTTGAATCCAGCCCTCCTCACTTTGAAGCTAGCTCTCTAAAAGTAAATGACACGTCAATGAAATTATCATTTGAAATAAGCATCAATGCAGAGAAAGAACTATGGAGTCTGAATGTAGATTGAAGCACACTATTTTCTCTTTTTTGCTGTGTTTGTTGTTTTGTTCTTCTTTCTCATGGCTTTTCCCTTTTGTTCTGATTCTTCTTTCACAACCTGAGTAATGTAGAAATCTGTTTCATTTGACCCTACATATATAGCCAATACAAGACTGCATGCCATCTTGGGGTGGAAGGAGGGGGAAAATTTCGAACTCAAAATCTTGTAAAAACAAAGGTTGAGAAATAAAAATAAATAAGTAAATTTTAAAATAAGGAAAAAAGAAATAAGCATCAATGCCTGTAAGTTTGCAGAATCCATTCTCTTCCCTTTTATGAAAAATCAGAACATTTGCCCTTCTCCAATTGTGCAGCACCTCTCCTGATCTCCATGATGTTTCAGAGATCATTGCCAGTGACTCAGCAGCCACACCTGCCAGTTCTTTTAGTACGGAAAGTATAGCTTACAAGGACATGGGGACTTGAAGTCAAGAGTATCAAGGCACTGTCTTACTTACACTTTAACTTATCTTGGGTGTCAATTCTATATGAGTCAATTTTGCTCTGTTGCTTTCTGGTCCAAAGATCAAGAGACAGCAGAGGGACAGAGAAAATGAAGCAAAATTAGAACTGGGAAGCTCAGCCTTCTCTCTATCATCAGCTACTATCATTCCATCCGTCCCTTCATTTTTTGTCTTATCCTTTCCATAATCTTCCTTTTTCCCCTGAGAAAGCTTTAAAAACAAATCAACAACACCCTTTTGGTTGTCCTTAGCTTTCTTTACCAGTCTATGCTTATTCAGAGTTTTAGCATTCCCGACAGTATCCTTACAAAACCATGCCATGCTTCTTCATTCGTATCTTCCATATGTATCTTTTTCAACTCAGAGTTGGTTGGTGAAGTCCCTGTGGGATCATATTGGTCTCTTTGGACAAGCCTCCTTTGTCCTACATCTCAGACTTTTTTCTCTTTGTTCTCATAGAATTTTATTCCTGAGAGCTTACTTTTACTCTGACTCCTCCTGTAGGATTTTAATCTCTATGATCCTATGTAGTCTTCTTTGAGCCCCTGGGAATCTGTATCTTCAAATCGAGGGTTCATATGAGCTTATAATCACCTTTCATCTCCATCTCTATCACAATGTCTAAGAGGGAACAGTCAGTTCCCTCAATCTACTTCCTCCCCACTGGGCCAACATTTCATTCTAGTAACCAATTATTCCCTCCAGGTAGAAATCTGACGCCCCCCCACACATGGTCAGCATTTCATTCCAGTAACCAATTCTTCCCTCCAGGTAGAAATCTGATCCAGAATATATTTGTCCCATGTTGGTTTCTTCTCCTTTTGAAGAATGAAATTATCATTAAAGTGCAATGCCCTTCATTCTAGGCTACTTCTCTCCTCTTTCTGTGAGAAGTAAAGCAAAAGGGGTCGAGGTTAGGGGCTTAGAAAGTGAAAGAGGAAAGGAAGTTACATGGTGGCAGCAGAGATTGATGGCCCAGGTCAGAAAGAGGGGACATAGGGACATGTAAGGAAAATAACATCATATCTGCTAGCCTGGGCTAGCTGACCAGGCTCTTATTAGAGAGGAGGGGTTTGACTGTGGTCAGAAATGGTCTGGCAACTGAATAAATCACCAATCCTCCTGAGTCCCAGTTCTCACTGGATCCCATACTCTAGCTCTGTCAATAAATAAAGAATCAGGGCAAAGCCAAGATAGTGTAATAGAAACAGGCACATACTCTAGCACTTCTCTCACAGCCCATAAAATATCTTTTACTTATTTTATTTATTTAATTTAAGTTTTCAACATTCATTTCCACAAGATTTTGAGTTCCAAATTTTCTCCTCATCTCTCTCCTCCCCACCCCAAAATGCCTTGCATTCTGATTGCCCCTTCCCTCAATCTGCCCTAATTCTTCTTTTTAAAGCATTCTTCTCCTCATTGGCTTTCGAACCTATTTTGCCATTTGGGTTTGTCTATTTTTAAAGGTGTTATATTCTTCAGCATCTTTTTGGGTCTCCTTTAGCAAGCTGTTGACTCACTTTTCATGATTTTCTTGCATTACTCTCATTTCTCTTCTCAATTTTTCCTCCCCCTCTCTTACTTGATTTTCAAAGTCCTTTTGGAGCTCTTCTATGGCCTGGGACCATTGCATATTTATTTTGGAGGTTTTGGATGCAGAAGCCTTGCCTTTTATGTGTTCCCCTGATGGTAAACATTGTTCTTCCTTACCTGAAAGAACAAGAGAGAATACCTGTAAGTTCTGTAAGTTCTCAGTTCCTCCCAGGTGGCACAATCAAGGGAGAAAAGTTTACTCCTCAAGGCCCTCCAGCTCTGCCACACCCCAGGAACGTGCTCAGGGCCGAGGTTCAGATCAGCTGCTCAGTTCCCCCAGGAGTTCTACATTGAGCACTCCAACAATGGAACAATGGATGAAGGCTGCTGCCTGCTGAGGCCACATCCACCCACCACAGCCACAGCTGTCCACTGCTGCTACTGTCGCTCCCACTGCCACCACCACTGAGGGCCAGCACTAAGGGAGGTCTCTACTTCCTTGTCACAGAGGTGAAAAAGCGCTCTCACTGACCTTTGAAGCTGCCCTTGGCTTCTGTGAGCTGACAAATCTGCGAACCGATGCTGCTGCTGCTGAGGATTCTGTCCGCAAGCCCTGCTCCTCCCAGCACTGGGCAGCCCAAGCTGGGTTATGCTCTGCTCCACACCCTCACCACAGAACCCTCCTGCTGGCCTTCCACGTCACCCTGGGCTGGAAATCTCCTCCACTCCATCGCTGTGTGGCCTCTCCTGCTCCAGGATCCATTGAGAGCCTTTCTTCACAGGTATTTTATGGGCTGTGGGGGAAAAACTAGAATATGTGCATCTTTCTACTCCACCATTGTGGTTCCACCCCCATAAAATACCTTTAAAATGACCCTAAACAAAATCTAGAGCAGCAGAAGCCACAAAACCACAGAGTGAAAGAGATTTCCAGCCCAAGGCAGCCTGGAAGGCCAACAGGAAAGATCTATCACATGGGGTGCTGAGCAGAGCACAGCCCATGGAGCTCAGCCCAGCCTTGGCTCCACAGCACTGGAAGGAACAGGACCAGAACAGGCATCAGGGGCAGAATCTCCAGCAGCAGCTGTGGTTCTCAGATCCCTCAGTCCACAAACATCAAAGACAGCTTCAAAGCTCAATGAGAAAGCTTTTTCACCTGGGTGAGAAGGGAGCAGGGTTCTCCCCTAGCCACAGCCCCAGATGGTGGCAGGAGCAGTGCAGCAGCAACAGGGGCAGCAGCAAGAGCATCCATTTTTGGAGCCCTCAACCTAAAATCCCTGGGGGAATTGAGCCACTGATCTGGGTCTCAGTCCTGAGTGGAGGCCCTGGGGTGAAGAAGAGTGCTGCTGGTATGGTGGAGCTGGTGGAAGCTCTAGAAAAGGAATACTGCTTACAGATCCTGGGTAGAAAAGCTTAAGTAGCCCCCAGACCAGAGTGCAGGCCAGGGGAGGAGTAACTGTCCCTTGATTGAGCCACTTTGGAGGAACTGAGAACTTATAAGTCCTCAGAGTATATCACCCTCTTGACAAAGGACTCAGAAGTCAAGTAACTGGCTGGTAAAGTGCCCAAAAAAGGGAAAAAAAATAAGACTATTGAAAGTTACTTTCTTGGTGAATAGGTATTTTCTTCCATTCTTTCAAATGTGGAGGAACAATGCATACCATCACAGGAAGACCTAAAAGTCAAGGCTTCTGCATCCAAAACCTCCAAAATAAATATGCAATGGTGTCAGAACATGGAAGAGCTCAAAAAGGATTTTGAAGATCAAGTAAGAGAGGTGGAGGAAAAATTGGGAAGAGAAATGAGAGCAATGCAAGAAAATCATGAAAAGTGAGTCAACAGCTTGCTAAAGGAGACCCTAAAGAATGCTGAAGAAAATAACACCTTTAAAAATAGACAAACCCAAATGGCAAAATAGGTCAAAAGCCAATGAGGAGAAGAATGCTTTAAAAAGAAGAATTAGTCAAATGGAAAAGGAGGTTCAGAAGCTCACTGAAGAAAATAGTTCTTTAAAAATTAGAATGGAAGCTAATGACTGTATGAGAAACCAAGAAATTACAAAACAAAACCAAAAGAATGAAAAAATGGAAGATAATGTGAAATATCTCATTGGAAAAACAATTGACCTGGTAAATAGATCCAGGAGAGACAATTTGAAAATTATGGGACTACCTGAAAGCCATGATCAAAATAGAGCCTAGACATCATCTTTCGTGAAATTATCAAGGAAAACTGCCCTGATATTCTAGAACCAGAGGGCAAAATAAATATTGGAAGAATCCACCAGTCACCTCCTGAAAGAGATCCAAAAAGTGAAACTCCTAGGATGTTGTAGCCAAATTCCAGAGTTCCCAGGTCAAGGAGAAAATATTTCAAGCTGCTAGAAAGAAACAATTCAAGCACTGTGGAAATACAGTCAGGATAACCCAAGATCCAGTAGCTTCTACATTAAGGGATTAAAGGGCTTGGAATATGATATTCCAGAAGTCAAAGAAACTAGGATTAAAATAAAAAATTACCTACTGAGCAAAACTGAGTATAATACTTCAGGGGAAAAACTGGTTATTCAATGAAATAGAGGACTTTCAAGCATACTTGATGAAAATACCAGAGCTGAATAGAAAATTTGACTGTCAAATACAAGAATCAAGAGAAGCATGAAAAGGTAAACAGGAAAGAGAAGTCATAAGGGACTTACTACAGTTGAACTGTTACATTTCTACATGGAAAGATAGTATTTGTAACTCTTGAAACTTTCTCAGTATCTGGGTA
>JAQQSK010013985.1:0-11290 GCA_028658325.1 Potorous gilbertii
CTCTCATAGAAGAGGCAAGCAGGAGACTTCTTAGTGGAGGGAAAAAGAGGAGAGCTGAGAAAAAAAAAACATGAAGTTTACTCTCATCACATTCGACTAAAGGAAGGAATAAAATGCACACTCATTTTGGTATGAAAACCTATCTTACAATAAGGAAAGTGGGAGAGAAGGAGATAAGCAGGGTGGGGGGGGATGGTGGAAGGGAGGGCAATGGGAGGAGGGAGCAATTTGAAGTCAACACTCTTGGAGAGGGACAGGATCAAAAGAGAGAATAGCAACAATGGGGGGCAGGATAGGATGGAGGGAAATATAGTTAGTCTTACACAACATGACTATTATGGAAGTCACTTGCAAAACTACACGGATATGGCCTATATTTAATTGCCTGCCTTCCCAAAGGGAATGGGTGTGGAGGGAGGGATGGGGACAAATTGGAACTCAAAGTTTTAGGAACAACTGTTGAGTATTGTTCTTGCTACTAGGAAATAAGAAGTACAGGTCATGGGGAATAGAAAGTTATCTGGCCCTACAGGACAAAAGAGAACATGCGGTAAGGGAAGGGAGGGATGAAAGAAGAGAAGGCAGATTGGTGATATGGGTAATTAGAATGCTCAGTGTATTGGGGAGGGGGAGGGGACAAATGGGGAGAAAATTTTGGAACCCAAAATCTTGTGAAAATGAATGCAAAAAGTTAAATAAATAAATTTATATTAAAAAAGACAAAATCAATCTGATTATCTCAAAAGACAGAGAAAACAACACCTAACTCTTAATCTGTGAAACCATTGGCAAGGAATATCTCAAAACAAATTGAAAAAAAAGTCCTCTTTCTTTGTTGCCATATAGAAAAGAAAGTCAAAGTAAATGAGATCTCTATCATTACGTAACTCTATAACTCTATAAGCTACTCTGATTAAAGCAAGAAATAGACAGTAAGATGTGCAGTTAATACTCCAGCAGGTGATGTGAAATTCACTGAAAAACTTCCAGTTACCTCAGAGGTAGACAGAATATGATTGTATGGAGAGAAATTCACAGAAATGAAAAGCTTAACACAACTTCTAAAGTTTAGGAAGAGATAACTGCTTTTGCCACAGGTCAAATAAACTTTTAACCCTGCATGTGACACAATGAGCTTCATTTATAGAGCTTCTAATGATAGAATTAAAAATATATTCCCTGGTATGATAACTGTATTCCATTCTAACTAATTTTATGAAAACAATTACTGGAAAGCATCAATGTGTTTAAGGTGGATTTCTGTGGAGCTTTTCTTAGAATTTAGTTTCCCAGGATTCATAGTGATAAAAATCTCCTATTCCCAGGCAGGAAATCTGAGTTCTCATGACTAAGGTTCAAAACATGTCTACCACACTTATACCACATTATACAATAAATAATATAAACATTTGTGCTAAAAGTTTAAGTATCTACTGGGGCTGTGCAGTGAAATCCAGGGATCATGTAATATGAAATTGGAGGCTATTGATGGCAATACCCCTCCCTTGTTTGATGCCCCATAAAGAAGGTGAGCACTGGTCAGTGAGGGGGGGAATCATTAGAGTTGAATGCACAAACTAGAATGCTATGTGTGTATGTCTGTGTGTGTATCTCTGTGTGTGTGTTTGAGTGGGTGAATAATGTGTGTTTGCCTCACCAGGGCCTCATTGAGCCTTGAATCTCACCCCTGATTTTCATAGGGGAGCACAAAAACTGTGGCTGTCTTGATTGACATGTTGAGATGTAGGGGTACTTGCCCCCTTGCCCCCAGCTTCTACAACAAGGGTAACTAGGGAATGTTGAATGAAGTGGTCCTCCCATTGCTGGCAACTCCCTTGGAAAATATCACAGTAGTATAAAGTAAGAGTATTAACTCCTCTGGGCTGTCTTCCAGTCTCACCAGATCAAGAGTGAATCCATGCTAGCAGCCATCCTGTGCGGTAGTATTTACCAGTCTTGTAATCAACTAATTAGGACATTTCATATTTGAGAAAGGGTAAATCTATTACATTTAAGCTTCAGGGAAGAGAATCATAAATAATCCAAAATGAGAGAAAAAAGCCACTCACAGATGGGTTTTTTTTTAGTGTGAATACAAATCTATATAAGCCTACTGGTTTATATGGTTAAATAGTAAAAAACTGAAGTAACAAATAACAGTTATCCCAGAGAAGACTAATTTATCACAAAAGTCTAAGCTACTGCCTTTCAGTGCTTGTGGAATATATAACACTGATTAAAGTTCAAAAGACACCTGCTAGATTCTAGCTTGCATAAGAGGAGAAAGCAAAAATGAATTTTGTCATTGCATGATTATATCATTTATTTTGCTTGCCTCTTCTAATAAAGATTGGAATGTAACAATTTGAGTAAACAACTGACCCATGGAGAATTCAAAATGTTAACTATACAGGCTTCCACATTAGCCTTTTTACCTTCTATTTGGAGAGGGAGCTGTGGTTCACACTGTTTCTGAGGGCCTGGTTTGGCTCCTGGAATCACAACCCTGAACGCTTCTTCTAGGCCACTTCCATCTCCAGTTGCTTCACCTTCTTGGAAAGGAATGACTCTCAACTCTGTGGATCCTGATCTGTTGTTGGTCTTTGGCAGTGACTGACAAGGATGTTTGACATTAAAAGTCAAATTCTTAAAATGTCTGCAACTCTCCGTTTCCCAAGAGCTACTGTCAGATGCATCTGAAAAGGAAATAGTGAGGTTAAAGACTCCATCAGTTTTGTCCAACTATTAGTTTAATTTATCATGGGATGTCACTTAAATTACTGCCAAGCGTTTTGACTTGATTTTGTTAATTTATGCATCATGTATTTTATCTCTTATGTAACATGTGCAAAAACAATCCCAATAATGTTTTCTTTCTTTTTTCAGCCTCTCCTCTCTTTCTAGGATTACCAGCTCTTACTCTCTCATCAAGACTTATCTCCATGTGTAGCCCCAAAGAATTTCTTAATAAGATGCTTCAGGAAAGGCTTTTCTTTTGGGATAACCTTTTGAACATCATATGTACATCTAACTTTTCAAATTATTTACGATGATTCTGAACACATGATTTTTAACCTGTGATTTATGGATAGAGAACCCTCAGGTGAGAAAACTCCCCTAGATGAATGGAAGTTGGCACTTTCTCTGCAACTTATACTCTGAGAGAGTTTCCCAGAGCACATGGAAGTTAAGCAATTTGCCCAGGGTCACCTAGCCAGGATGTGTCAGAGATGACACTTCAAACCATGTCATTGTGGCTTTGAGGCCAGATCTCTATCCTCCATGTTAAAATATTTTTCCACAGAAAATGCTCACAGTTAGGATCCATTCACTTACTTTATTTTTTTTAACAAACTCCATTTGCTCTAAGTATAGTCAAAAAATTTTGTAACCTTTGAACTACTTTAACTGAGAAGATAGTTTTTTTAAGAATAATCTAACATCTTAAAGATTAATCTTTTAACTTTTGATATGCATTATAAATTAGCATGAAAATAACAGTTTAAAGAGTTTAAGTATTCCCTTTTAAAATATGAAAAGACTACTTTTATGCCAGACTCAAAAACTGCAACGAAAGGACAATGATGTAGGAAAGTGAAAGAAATAGCAGAATATACAATCAACACTTAATTTCTGAGCCTTTAAAGTTTCTCTGATACTTCATTTAGTCATGGAATCCCTTCAAGTTATTATTATTCAATATCTTTCCTCCTTTTCACTCTCTAAATACTAGAGTTATTTACATTCACTCCTCAGACCCTTTTATCTCGTTTTAGGTCTAAGACTCTACTGAAACTACTGACTCCCATATTGTCAATGGTATATTCACTGCTAAAACTGATAGCCTTTTTCTCTGTCTTCCTCTGGCTGCACCTTAAACAGCAGCATAGCCCTCACAAGGAGGTTGATACAGACATTGGCAGAGCTAGGTCAGTGCTTGGGAGGCTACAAAGGAAATTATGGGAGAGAAGAGGTATTAGCATGCCTCTGAAACCTGGAAAGTATGCCAGCCCTATGCCAGGTAACTGAATCGCTTCCATTTGAATTTTCTTATCAGCTAGCAGGGTAGAATAAGTTTCCAGACACTAAGGTCCTTACTCAGAGCTGAACTGCCAAGAATTCAAACTCTCCATCTCCAATGGACTGGTCATATTGAATGCAAAACTTATGCTAGCCAAGAAGACTATTTCATGTAGAACTCACAAAAGGCAAGTGTTCACATGGTGGTTAGAAGAACCAATAAAAGAACACTCTAAGATCTCTTTAAGAGTTTTGGAGATACCAGCCCAGGACCCATAATCATTGCATGCCCTCATCAGAGAAGTTGCTGTGCTCTATGAACAAAGAATTGAGACAGCTCAAAGGATGTCCAAATATGGAATATCCACCCAAAATGTTCCCAGGGACTCTTTCTGCCTGATGTGTGGTAGAGCACTAAAGCTAGTATTGGTGTAATCAGTCATAGTCTGAAGCATTGAATCTTGACTCTAACAGTGATGTCAATTTGCTCCTCTTTGAGAACAAAGGACACTCATGCTGGCAGCATTTTCAGATTGAGGAAGAAAACCCTCCAATTGCTACTGACAACTGAAACACATCTTTAATTTCCAGGAGGGAGGGATAACTTGTGCTGTGAGAGGTCAGCAAAGCTTGTCCCTATGAGTATATCCTGTGTGGATGTCATTCAAAGCCTAACAATAGGGAGATGATTTTCCTCCTCAGAAATGAATAAAGAAGACTGTATATAACTCAGAAGACAGG
This sequence comes from Potorous gilbertii, assembly GCA_028658325.1. NCBI lineage: Eukaryota > Metazoa > Chordata > Mammalia > Diprotodontia > Potoroidae > Potorous > Potorous gilbertii. Next base: position 4,762 of record JAQQSK010013985.1, read on the forward strand.
AGGAGGGGAATAAGGGCTCAATCTGTCTCAGCTTCCACAGTATCTACACTAGTGTCTAGACCAATGAACTCATTGATGCTTGGGGTAAGTGAACACATAATTCTTTAGGTTTCTAGTGAATATTTCTTCTATGTTTCTGTCATTGAGAAATTCTAACACAACAATGACTCTTGGGCCTAAGTTGAGTAAACCTTGGGAAGAGCTGCACTTTCATGTATGCAGTAATAGGTGTTCTGTAACATTAGTTCATAATCCTTGTAAGAAGTATACGTTTAAAGGCAACTAACAAATCAATATAATGGGAAGTAATTGTCAGGAAGACTAGTAAAGTACATGAAAGCTCCCTGGAGTTTACACCTCACAAGTTTGTGAAGGAAGAGAGAGTTCAACAAATGGCCTGAAAGGACACATAGAGGTAACACAGGCCAGGACAATATGCAGATTAAGTGATAGAACAGTTTGGCTTGAAAATGAGAGTGAAGACAAGCAGGATGAATTAAGGCTGATTAGAATTTGACTGTCAAGTTCCTTAGCAGGCGGCACTCCTTTATACCTCAAACATTTACCCTGCTGAACAACTGGGAATTTCTTTTTTTAACTTTGTATTTTATCCTATGGCCCCCTTGGTTTATCATCCTTACACTATGTAACTCGATGCCAACATGCAGGAAGGTAAGCCAAAAGTGCCAAGAATGAAAACAAAAAAAGCATCGTCAATTCCTGAATAAATGAATTTCGGGAGGACAAATATGAATCTGGATGAAAGTAAGGAATAAAACCTCCCACTATGGACTGAGGACTCATACCCTCCCTCAAATTTATGGAAGCAAAGGAATCTTTGGCTGCTTTCTCTTCCAGGTTCCACTGAAGCCGTATACTACTATCTATGTCTGACTTCCTGTTGCCCACTTTTTAGTCACGATTTGTTGTCATCAGGTTATGGAATCTCTTGTCAACAGTTACAAGTGCCTGAACATTGACAGCCTTTAGTAAGCAGATTTGTGTGTGTTTTTTTTAACGATGAAGTTTATTACACATTTACTTCAGTTTTCATTTTACCTGATACACATAGGGAACCAACAACCAACACTTTCAAAGACAGGGGATCAGAGAGGCAAAGGAATTTTTCCAGGTAGGTAGAGAGCTGACCCTGGAATGTGGAAGGTCAGAGTCCCACCTGCGATTGTGATATTGCCTGTGTGACTATTAACAAACCACTTATCCTTTCACTGCTCTAGACAGTCCTCCAAGACCTTTAGTTTCACAGAGGGCACTAACCTGCCCTGGTCAAGGGAGTTAATTCAACCCAATGGAATTACAAGGCTAGTCTCTAACACTAAAAAGAATTGTGTGGAAGGTGTATGACAATAGGGAAGATATCAGTGTAACAAACTCATTAAAATGAAATTGACTTCACTGGGATTCCTGAAACTGACCAGCAGAAGAGCAAAGTGATTAACAAGAGAATTGGATATTGAAATTTAACTCATTACAGGACAGATGAATCTTTGAACTAACTTCAGAGACAAAGAATCATGACTCAGGAAGTGAGAGGACAAAATTATTTTTAAAAAAAGACAAAATCAATCTGATTATCTCAAAAGACAGAGAGAACAACACGTAAATCTTAATCTGTGAAACCACTGGCAAGGACTATCTCAAAACAAGTAGGAAAAAAGTCCTCTTTCTTGAAGTCATATTGCAAAGGGAAGTCAAAGTAAATGAGATCTCTATCATTAAGTAACTCTATAAGCTACTCTGATTAAACCAAGAAATATGATAGCAAGATATGCAGATAATACTCCAGCAGGTGATGTGAAATTCACTGTAAAACTTCCAGTTACCTCAGAGGTAGACAGAGTATGACTGCATTGAGAGAGATTCACAGAAATGAAAAGATTAACACAACTTCTAAAGTTTAGGAAGAGAAAACTGCTTTTGCCATAGGTCAAATAAATCTATTGAAACAAAATCAACATAAACATTTAAACCTGAATATGACACAATGAGTTTCATTTATGGAGCAGTTGGTGATAGAATAAAAAAGATATTCCCTGGTATGATAACTGTATTCCATTCTAACCAATTTCATAGAAACAATAACTGGAAAGCATCAATACAGGTAAGGTGGATTTTTGTGACTCATTTCTTAGAGTTTAGTTTCCCAGCATCCATAAGTGATAACACTCTCTTGTTCCCAAGCAGGAGATACGATTTCTCATGATTAAGGTTCAAGCCATGTTCATTACACTTATATCACATTGTACAATAAATAATATAAACGTTTGCACTAAAATTGTGAGTATCCACTGTGACTGTGCAGTGAAATCCAGGGATCATATAATGTAAAATTGGAGGCCATTGCTGGCAATACCCCTCCCTTGTTTGATGCCCCATAAAGAAGGTGGACACTGGTCAGTGAGGGGGGAATTATTAGGGTTTAATGCACAAACTAGAATGATGTATGTGTGTGTATGTGAAGAATGTGTATTTGCCTCACCAGGGCCCCACTGAACCTTGAATCTCACCTCTGATTTTGACAGGGGAGCACAAAACTGTGACTGTCTTGACTGAAATGTCGAATGTAGGGGTACTACCTCCCCTTTCTCCCAAGACGGGTGATTAGAGCCTCTACAAGACGGGTGATTAGAGAATGTTGAAGGAAGTGGTCCTCCCATTGCTGGCAATTCCCTTTGAAAACATCACACTAGTATAAAGTAAGAGTATTATCCCCTCTGAGCTGTCTTCCTGTCTCACCAGATAAAGAGTGAATCTATGCTAGCATCCTGTGTGCTAGCATTTACCAGTGTTATAAACAAACCAGGTCATTTCATATCTGTGAAAAGGTAAATCTATTACATTTCAGTTTTGGGGAAGATAGCTATGAATAATGCAAAATGAGAGAAAAAAACATTCATAGATGAATTTTTTTTTGTGTGTAACTACAAATCTATATAAGCCTGCTGGTTTACCTTGCTAAATACTAAAGAAGTGAGGTAGAAAATCACAGTTATCCCAGAAAAAACTAATTTACCACAATGGTCTAAGCTATTGCCTTCCAGTGCTTATGGAATGTGTTACTCTGATTAAATGTGAAAATAAAGTAACTTGTTCAAAAGACACCTGATATGTTCTACCCTGTATGAGAAGAGAAACCAAAAACAAATTTTGTTATTGCATGATTATATCATTTATTTTGCTTGCCTCTTCTAATAAAGATTGGAATGTAACAATTTGAGTAAACAACTGACCTATGGAAAATTCAAAGTGTTAACTATACAGGCTTCCACATTAGCCTTTTTACCTTCTATTTGGAGAGGGAGCTGTGGTTCACACTGTTTCTGTGGGCCTGGTTTGACTCCTGGAATCACAACCCTGAACGCATCTTGTGGGCCACTTCCATCTCCAGTTGCTTCACCTTCTTGGAAAGGAATGACTCTCAACTCTGTGGATCCTGATCTGTTGTTGGTCTCTGGCAGTGACTGACAAGGATGTTTGACATTAAAAGTCAAATCCTTAGAATGTCTGGAACTCTCCGTTTTCCAAGAACTACTGTCAGATGCATCTGAAAAGGAAATAGTGGGGTTAAAGACTACATCAGTTTTGTCCACCTGACATATTAGTTTAATTTATCATGGGATGTCACTTAAATTACTGCCAAGTGTTTTGACTTGATTTTGTTAATTTATGCATCATGTATTTTATCTCTTATGTAACATGTGCAAAAACAATCCCAATAATGTTTTCTTTCTCTTTTCAGCCTCTCCTCTCTTTCTAGGATTACCAGCTCTTACTCTCTCATCAAGACTTATCTCCATGTGTAGCCCCAAAAATTTCTTAATAAGATGCTTCAGGAAAGGCTTTTCTTTTGGGATAACCTTTTGAACATCATATGTACATCTAACTTTTCAAATTATTTACGATTGGCAAACAGACTCTGAACCTATTATTTTTAACCTGTGATTTATTGATAGAGAACTCTCAGGTGAGAAAACTCCCCTAGATGAATGGAGGTTGGCACTTTCTCTGCAACTTATACTCTGAGAGAGTTTCCCAGCGCACATGGAAGTTAAGCAATTTGCCCAGAGTCACCTAGCCAGGATGTGTCAGAGATGATACTTGAAGCCATGTCTTTGTGGCTTTGAGGCCAGATCTCTATCCACCATGTTAAAATATTTTTCCACAGAAAATGCTCACAGTTAGGATCTGTTCACTTTTTATAATGAACTCCTGATTGCTCTAAGCAAAATTTTCTAGACACAAAAATTTTGTAATATTTGAACTACATTAATTAAATGAGAAAATGGCTTTTTTGAGAATACTCTGACTTCTTAAAGATGAATCTTTTAACTTTAAATATACATTATAAATTTTGCATGAAAATAACAGTTTATTGAGTTTAAGTTTTCCCTTTTATGACAAAACTACTTTTATACTAGACTCAAAAAGTGCATCAAAAGGAAAATGATGTATGAAAGTGATAGAAGTAGCAGAATATACAATCAATATTTAACTTCTGAGTCTTTGAAGTTTCTCTGATACTTCATTTAGTCATAGCATCCCTTCAAGTTACTATTATCAAATATCTTTCCTCTTTTTCACTTTCTAAATAATAGAGTTATTTATCTTCACTCCTCATACCCTTTTATCTGGCTTTGAGTCTAAGACTCTACTGAAACTGCTGACTCCCACATTATCAATGGTATCTTCACTGCTAAATATGATAGCTTTTTTTTCTCTGTCTTCCTCTTGTTGCAACTTACACAGCAATATAGCCCTGATAATGAGGCTGATACAGGTATTGGCAGAGCTAGCTCAGTGCTTGGGAGGCTACAAAGAAATTGTGGGAGAGAAGAGGTATTAGACTGTGGCATGTCTTTGATCTCATGATCCTAGGACGAGGAAGGTCTGAGCTTCAGTTCCACCTGTGATTTTGATATTGCCTGTGTGACTATTAACAAACCACTTACCCTTTCAATGTTCTACTCAATTCTCTGAGACTTTTAGTTTCACAGAAGGTAGTAACTTGCCCTGATCAAGAGAGTTAATTCATTCCAATAGAATTACAAGGCTAGTCTCTAACACTAAAAAAAAATTGTTTTACATGGACTTGTATCATAATGAAGACATCTACGTAACAGACTCACTAAAATGAAATTGAGCTCACTAGGATTCCTGAAACTGATAAGCAGAATAGAAAAGTGATTGACAAGAGAACTGGATTTCTAAATTTAACTCATTACAAGAGAGATGAATTTCTGAACTAAACTCAGAGACAAAGAATCATGACTCAGGCAGTTAGAGCAAAAAAAAATATTTTTAAAAAAAGACAAAATCAATCTGATTATCTCAAAAGGCAGAAAGAACAAAATCTAACTCGTAATATGTGAAACAACTGGCAAGGGCTGTCTCAAAAGAAGGAGAAAAAAAGTCCTCTTTCTTGATGCCATTTTGCAAAGGGAAGTCAAAGTAAATGAGTTCTCTATCATTAACTCTATATGCTACTCTGATTAACCAAGAAACATGACAACAAGATATGCAGATAATACTCCAGCAGGTGATGGGAAAATCATTGTAAAACTTTCAGTTACCTCAGAGGTAGACAGAGTATGATTGCATGGAGAGAAATTCACAGAATGAAAAGATTAATACAACTTCTAAAGTTTAGGAAGAGAAAACTATTTTTGCCACAGGGCAAACAAATCTACTGAAACAAAATCAACATAAACATTTAAACCTGAATATGACACAATGAGCTTCATTGTATTCCATTCTAACCAATTTCATGAAAACAATTGCTGGAAAGCATCAATGTGTGTAAGGTCAATTTCTGTGAAATTTTTCTTAGAGTTTAGTTTCCCAGCATACATAGTAACAATAATCTCTTGTTCCCAGGCAGGAGGTATGATTTCTCATGATTAAGTTTCAAAACATGTCCACCACATTTATTGCACATTATACAATAAATAATATAAACATTTGTGTTAAATTGTAAGTATCCACTGTGACTGTGCAGTGAGATTCAGGTATCCCATAATGTAAAGCTGGAGGCTATTGCTGGCAATATCCCTTCTTTGTTTCATGCCCCATATAGCAGGTGGGCACTGGTCAGTGAGTAGGAAATCCTTTGGGTTGAATGCACAAACTAGAATGCTGTGTGTGAGTATGTGTGTGTATTGTGTGTGTGTGTGTGTGTGAAGAATGTGGGTTTGCCTCACCTGGGCCCACTGAAGCTTGAATCTCACCTCTGATTTTGATAGGAGAGCACAAAAGCTGTGCTTGTCTTGACAGACACATCAAGATGTAAGAGTACTTGCCGGCGGAACAGGAGGTGAGGTGTGGAGAGGAAACTCAGAAGTCAAGTAACTAGCTGAGAAAATGCCCAGAAAATGAAAAAAATAAGACCATAGAAGGTTACTTTCTTAGTGAACAGATATCTCCTCCCATCCTTTCAGATGAGGAAGAACAATGCTTACCATCAGGGAAAGACATAGAAGTCAAAGCTTCTGTATCCCAAACATCCAAAATA
>JAQQSK010013987.1:0-11289 GCA_028658325.1 Potorous gilbertii
CTCAGAAGATTCAAGTTACTAAGGCATGTGTTTGAAAAGGACTGGATTTTGATGAAAAGACCCTATTTTTAAAATTTAAAGTATAGTAGCACTTTTATAGTTGCAAAAAAATAAAAACAAGGTGGATATTCATCAATTCATCATACCACTAATACTGATATATGAATGTGAAGGAATATTAGTGTACCATAAAAAATGATGACCATGAAGAACTCAGATGTTTGTGGATAACTTGATGAACAGAATCAAAGCTAAGTAAACAGAGCCAATTTTTTTATTCGATGTATAGAAAAACATAAAGGAAAAAAAACAATACTGAAAAACATTAGACCAAGTTTGACTTCAGAGGAATAATAATAAAAAACCATACTTCTGTACTCAAAGGTATGGTGGATTTGCAGGTGCAAGAAAGAATATATTGTCAAGATATTGCCAGCCGCATATTGGTTTGGGTTTTTTTTAAGCATTAAGTTTTTCATATTAAAAACAAATTTATAGTCTGAAATTACATTAGGGAGCAAAGAGTATTCCCACTCTTTTTCTGACTAAGTTAAGTGAGCCCCACTTGGGTACTGCAAAGTGTATGAGAAAGCCAGATTTCATTTAAAGAAGTAGAAACAATGTTTATTAAAAAGTTTGAGGATATAGAGACATTTGATAATAGAAGTGGAAAGAACTATTACAACTTCCAGTGAAATGGATTCTAACAGTGGTTCTTAACTTTTTTGCGTCATGGCCTTAGGCAGTCTGATGAAGCTTATGGATTCCTTTTCAGAATGAAGTTCTTAAGATAAAATTTTACATATAAAATAACTACACACATTATAAAATATTTTTATATGTATGCACATACATGTAAAAATTTTAATGCAAAATAAAATGCATGGGATTACTAAGAAAACCAATTACACTGAAAATTACCAAATTCCAAAAAAAAAACCCAAACCCATATGTTAATTAATAACTCCTGGATCAAGGAAAATTGGGTCGAGGGCAAATTAGGGCTTCTAAAAAAGAGATTTAATACAGTGGGAAATAAATTGATATGACATGAGTTAATCATCCCCAAAATTTGAAGTAGACTTTGAAGTACCTCTGCAGTTTCATTCCCCAGTTGAGATAATTACTCTCTTTTGTGTCTTCATCAAAGCACATTGCCTAGCACATGATAGACGTGAATGTTTGTTAAAATTTGGGTCTCCAGGTAGGAGACCTGGAAGATCCTTGCTGTTCAGATGGGGGCCACTTTGAGCTCTCTGTTCTAGAATGAAGTCTTATACATTAATAAACATTAAATACTTCTAAAAACTGCTTTGAGAGCCACTGTGACATAGTAAATAAAGGGCCAGCCTCAAAGACAGGAAGAATTGGGATAAAGTTCTATCTCATGGGCCGTAGATACTTAATCTCTTAATACTTTGAGAACTCCAGACAACCCCCTAAAATGGTAAGTCAAGTCAGCAAACATTTCTTAAGTTCCTATGTGCCAGTTGGTACGGCTACAAAAAAAAGCAAAGTATGTTCCTTGCTTGCAAGTAGCTACCAATGTACTAGAGAAGCCAATATACAAGGGCATTTAGAAGGCAATAAAGGTTAATTTATATGCTGAACTATCTTCGTAGAGAAGTGGGAGTTAACCATACTAATAAAATGATAAGTCCCACCTCAAAATATAAATGCTTTTAAGTGGAAAAGAACATAAAGTTTATTATTACAATTAGCCTTGTTAATTTATATTTTTGGTAAAAAAAAAAAAAGTGATGAAAGATGGGACTTCTTAATAGTCTTTTTCTTTGTGATTTAGGTTTGTATTTACTGGTTATTAAATTTACATTAAAAATATCACAAAAAGCTTGAACATTTAGTATTAATTACATGATAACCTAAATAAGCACAAGTGATTTTGAAATCAGTATTCACCTCCATTATTTTTAATCTTTGTGCTCATTATTAGGTTATCACGGTGGTATGCTGATGTACTTTTTAAAAATATTTATCCCAATACTTGACTTTTGACTGACATTTATAATGAAGTGCTGTAAGATTAATTTTTCAGAGGTTCAGTCCTACTTAGAGACTTTTTGAAAACAGTAAACTTTTACATGTGAATATCTTATGTTTTGCTTGCTTTCTGGTGGCATATGAAAATGGTGTTTTCAGGTCTTCAGTAATAAATTACAGGAGTAGAAAAAAGCTAAATAAACAGCTTAAAAACTTTAACTGTGATTTTTAAATGTATTAGATTCTATGAGAATATTTCATTAGAACAAAACAGAAATTAAATCATCCTTTTAGAATGTATTTATCTTTATAAATTGCTTTATAAATTGTTTCATGTATTCTCCTTATCAAGGCAGAACTAATGCTTTGCCCTAGAGGCCATTTCAGAGTCCTCTGTTGTAACTGCATCCTACTTTTTCAGGCTTCATAGCTTGGGTATCATAGTCCTTTTCATCACAAAACATGACTTTATTGTAGACCAGTTATAAAAGCTACACCCCTTTTAAAGTTCAAGGATCCTGAAAATAAAGATTATTAATCAATATTCAAATAAATAATAAATGATTTATGTTAAACTTCACTTTTAGCAGATTCCCACCAGTCGGATAAGAAAAGATCAACAAGATGATGATGAAGATGATGATGAATTAGAAGTTACAGAGGAAGAAAATTAATTTTACATGTGATTTTTAAGTTTCCCTCAAAATCCTCAAAACAAATTTAGATCATCAGTTGTTCAAATTTTAAAACTAGGCAACAAGAAACTATGCATACACACATATATACATATATACATGCAAACTATTAGTAAATATTTCAAAGAACCTAAAGTTTTAAAAAGCAAATGACTTTTGAGCAATTATCCTCAGAATGGAATGTGCTTAAATTTCTGTAACCCCAAAATTAAGTAGCTAAAATAAAATTTAAAATACATTGTTAGTTTCATTCTTTTACCCAAGATTATGGTATTTGTTTAAATAATCATCCTGAAAGCTGTCTTTCAAATGTTGTCATATCACACAGACAAATGACAAGTGCCAAAAGAACTCTATCACTTTCTCTTGGTTTTGTATATAGGTAAGTTTCCCTGCCTTCATTAAAAAAACTGTCACAGTTAAAATTCCTTCAGAATCATTCTGACAAATTAGTAACATTCCATAAAATACTTAAATGCAGTTGTTTTACTTATCATTTGCCAAGTCAGATATACCTACTTAACACCTTAATAGTCAGCACATCATAAGCAAAAGAAATAGAAGGCTAAGGAAATTGGTTGTGTTTTTATGTATGCCATGAAATATAAGGGGAATAAAGGTTGTTAAAAGGGTGAAAAAATGGGGCAGCCTTTGTGAATCTCAAATAGTAATTATTACAATACCTGATCCTGACTTTAGAGAACCTACTATTCCCCATAGGGGCTAGGCATACACCTAAAAGTAAAGAAAGTCTTGAATCACATTAGGATTTCTAAATAAAATTTATTCTTATTATTAATTAGTGATTCTTGTACCCAGAAGTATCAGGTTGGAGACATTTGAATCATAGAATTTTGGTGTGTCTGTCACTTTCACTTCCAGGATTTCCTTCTGGAAAAACATTTGTAATCTTCATATTATTTCATTGATTCAGACAAGCATATTTTACTAATTGTGAAATTTACTTCCTTTGGAATGCCAGAAAAACAACTATTCACAACACATTAAAAATAAAGATTTTATAGAAACTGTGGTTGGTTTTGTGATTTGATTTTTAATGAAAGACTGCTGAAATATTCCAATGAGTACATAATCATTCACATTTTTAATACACCACTGTAAAAATGTTTAAAAGTTGAAATAATCTGATGTGTAGTACCAAAGATATGAGTTAGCCAGTTATATATGGGAGGTTCTCTTCTATTAGAACTCTACTAAATAACATTGCTTTCTTCTCTGCATAGCTAAACAGTGTGAGTTAGTTCCCTCTGCCCCAAGTGACTTTAAAAAACTTAAGAAATCTGAATATCAGTACCCTATGAACAAGTTTTCTGTTTAAAATTTCCGTGTCAGTATCAAGCTATTCCATTATTTTTGAAGCTAGTGCCTCAAAATTCCTAATCTTGACAATTTGATCTATTCATTTTTCTAATCAGCTTATGTTTATTCTGGTTCACTGGAGGATAAATCAGGCTACCTCAAAATTAGTTCTGAGTATTTTTTTTCAGCTCTCAACATTTCTAACAGGATAAGGATTACACTCAGGTTCCAAGCATTATTTACCTACTAAAATTATTTAATTCCCAAGGATGCCAAGTTGGTGCAGATGAAGAGTCTGCAAAGCCTTCAAGTTACACAGACCAAATGCCAATGAAACTTACTTAAATGATTAAAAAAAGAACCTAGTAAATTATACTTTTAATAATCCTAACATTCACTTCAAAGCCTTCATTACTCCAATATAAAAGATCTATTGGTTAGACACGCTAAACAAGAATAAATGTGCCATCACTATTATCACCTTAGCACATTTGTTTAAAAACACATTTAACAAATCATCTGCTTCCTATTTAACTGAGGGCTTACAGATGCCTACCTGCTTTAAATTTTTAGCCATATATTTATGCCATTGTCTATAATACACAATAGAATATTGGGGGGAAAACGTTAATTGGACATAACTCCTTAGTGTACTGGTAGTGTACCACTTGTATGTCACTTTCAAAAGGCATTTTTTTCAAAGTACACTTAAGTAGATTTATTAGGCTTCTTGGAAATTTTATCAAGATATAGGTAGGCTGGGTTTGAATGCAATGACTAAATATTTCTAAGAGTTGAACTGAATATATTTTCTTGTTTACTATAGTGGGAGGGGAAATCCTGATATATAAAACCACAGGAAAACTACAATTACATAACTTTAGAGTTGAAAATAATCTTCGAAAATAATCTAATCCAACCCCCTTATTATCCAGATAAGGAAATAGCAGGCCCAGAAACATTGACTCAAACCTATCACACTTAAAGAACTGGGATTCATTTTAGGAAAACCTTAAAATTGTCAAACTAAGGAAATAAGCTGTAGAAGCATATTGCAGGCACCATCAAAAATAAGTCTAAAAGAGCAATTTTGTTGGTAAATTTTTTATGCAAGTGATCAGCCCAAATACTGATACAGAAATTTACATGACATTTTCTTTGCTTACTAACAGCAAGGGATACCTTTAGAAATTGCTAGGCCTAATGTAAAAGCAGCCTTAAAATTATATTTTAGAATTACATGCTATAATGTAGTTGCTACGCTACTGAAATGAAATGCATCAATTAACCCAATAACCAAAAGTGGCAGAAACTTGAAACACTTCCAAAGATATAGAAAAAGATGATTCAAGAATACTTTTTTTAATAAAATCTAATTTTCTAAGATATTAATATTTGCCTACGGTAATTTGAGTCTTTGAGAAGAAGCAGAATGCTGTAGTAGGGTCATTAAATGCATGCCTGAATTAAGTCCTGATCCATTCCTAGCTGTGTGATTTTATATAAATTATTTTTCCTCTCTACAAAAAAATTATTCCGTGATCTCTAAGGTACCTACCAGTAATACCTAGAGTCATCCGTTTGTAAACTAGAAATAACAAATATTAACTATGCAAATTTAGATAAACTGCCATGTAGCCCTGAGACCACTCTGGGTAAGTCTATTCTTCCTCACAAAAAAACCCAAAGTTTCTAATTACTTTCATACATTAAACTCATGCCTGTAGTTAATAAATCAAGATTATGTTACAAATTGTGTCAGATATTATTGTGAGGAACAATAGTATTATATGCTAAGAATATCTGAACTTACCTATTTGTAAACAGTTCTAACATTTTCATTAATTCCCCCAAATACCAAGCTGGTAGGGTTTTTTCCCCCTTCATTTTTATACAAACACAAGTAAACACTGAATAGTTGGTCCATTCAGCTGTATCTTTATTTTTTTTATTCTGTAAAGTAATGAACATGGAAACTTTTAAGAATTATGAACTCTGAAACATATGAAACAATTTAACAAGTCTAATAAGATTTTCACAGAAGAAATTTTCATGTTTACATTCTGTCCATTGTGAAATATTTAAACATGGTACTAAATACAGTCCATTGTATTTAGTAGTGATGGTTGTATTTGTACAGTCAGGTAAGCAATGAAAATGTCATACCTGAACAACAACGTAACATTTCCTTAAACATTCGTATAAAGATACTATAGACTATGGAAAGGAGGAATTAAAACTTCCCTTTTCCCAAATACATTACAACTCTACTTTTGAATTTTTGAAGTTAAACTATACAATTTACATAAATCATTTAAAGGATTAGTGCTATCTCCCACTGTCAAAGAATAAAAGCATAATGATGTTGAAAATTTAAAAAAGTTAAATGGCAATTTGCACACACACACACAAAAAAAAACCATGAAGAAAAGATCTAAACATTCCACTATTTACAACTTGCTCTTTTCACAGAATTGTCAAAATTAAAGGTTGGGGAGGGAGGTTTGGTAATTAAAAATAAACACCTTTTTTTTTTATACAAATGCATTTTGCTGCACCAATACTGTAGGGGTAGGGGAACTTGAAGGGAGAGTTCAATTTGTTAATAGCCTCTAGAGCAAAATTAGTTTAACTTTACGTGGGCCAACTGGTCTGTCATTCAGGTCATTAATAGCAGCCATAGCCTCATCATAGTTTACCATTGCAACAATGGCCTCCCCTAATGGTAATCCTTGTTCATTATACTGTATTGAAACTGATTCTGGTATAACTCCATAACCATGGAAAAAGTCCAAGATTTCATTGACATTTGCTTTAAATGGAAGATTCATTATTTTAATAGGAGTTACTCTACCTGAGCTGCAATTGAAATTTGGATCAGACATAAATCTTCCCTCTGGAAAGCCTCCCATGTTACTGTTTCCAAAATCAAACCTGCCAAAAGGTTCACCTTCAGGGGGGCCAAAATTCATGAAAGGACGAGGACCTCTGAAATCATCAGGTGGGCACATGAAATCATCAGGTGGTGGTCTAAAATTATCCGGCTGTCTGAAATCATCTGGAGGGTGTCTGTCTGGGGGATGCCGGAAATCATCTGGAGGATGTCTGTCTGGAGGGTGCCGGAAATCATCTGAAGGGTGTCTGTCTGGAGGGTGCCGGAAATCATCTGCAAGATGCCGGAAATTGTCAGGTTGTTGACGAAAATCCTCCGGGGGATGCCGGAATTTTCCAGGAGGGCCAAATGAATGCACAGATGGTCCTTGTGTATCAACTGAATGGGAATGTTCATCTCTATCTCGTGCCTGTGAATGATCTTGCATTTTCTCAGCTGGGATCGATGAAATATTCACACCAAATTCCTGCATCTGTTCCTCAGATATAAGTCTTAATAATACCTCTGTTCCCAAGAACCTTCGTCGGTTTAAACTTTCAGCTTTCATTGCCTGCTCTTCTGATTTAAATTTCACCAATGCCTCTCCCAGGCCAACTCCTTTGTCATCATAAAGCAAATAAACATCATCCTCATCAATAGAAAACCCAGCAAAGAACTTTTGCACCTCAACTTTAGTGACATCAAATGGAAAATTTCTTATATATATGCACAGCTTGGGGCCAGAATGTCCTTCCCGGTAGGTTTTTTCTGGAATATGCCCAGGTCGTTCTCTTCCCACTGACCCTGATCTTTTCTTTTCATAGCATTCAATGAATTTCAGCATTGTTTTTTTAGATATAGGATCAATAAGAACTTGGCGATGAAATAATATAAATTTGTGCAAGGCGAGAGCAGAGTTATAGTCTCTCAATGTCTTGAACATCACAAAGGCAGATCCTGTTCTTTTCTGATCCTTATACAAAAATTTAATCTGGTCACTGGCCAGATCAGTATCTCTAAAGAAATTTTTTATATCTCTCTTCTCAACACTTAATGACAGATTTTTTAAGTGAACATAGAATCCATATTTGTGAGGGGACCGAGAGCGTCTTTTCACTCTTCTTGGAGATTTTGATCGTGATCGTTTTTTTGAATGTGCATCATTTATTCCTCTTTGTGGAGAACACTCTTCACTTCTAAAATGAACTTCATCCTTTATATCTACACTCCCGCCACAGTCAATCCATTGTTGCTCTGAAGCTGGACTAACTTCAACAAATCTTGAGCCCATGTAATGTCTATGGCGTTGAAGCCCTCCTAAAGCATCATGAGATGTAGCAAATTTTACCAAGCAATCACCATTATTTCTGCCAGTTGGATGCTTTAGTAAAATGACTCCATCTACACATAACCCAGGAAAGAAAGCACGTACTTCATCTTCAGTTGCTGAGTATGGCAAACCACGTAAAAATAAGAAACGGTTATCTGATTTGAATGTACGTGTTTCTTTTCTTGGCCCCATAATACCATGTCTTGTACCATTGGTATGAAAACCAGCCTCTGGGTCATCCGAAGGATCATAGCCAGGTTTATTTATTCCTTTCTTAATAGCCTCAACTAAATTAGATAGGCTACCAACCCCTGATGCACCAGAACTACTAGATCCCGGTCTTTTGGAGCCTGATATCAGTTCTCTTCCTCCACGATCAAATCTTTTTCGTTTCATTTCTATGGTATTTTGCATTTCTGTCTTGCTGCTAAGAAAAAGCTCTACAGGAGAGTCTTTGATAAACCCTCCTGACCGACTCATGGCACGTCGTGCATCTTCATCTGTTGCAAAAATAATAAAAGCCTCCCCAATTTCTCCTCCAATTATATGCACTCCTCCATCAGGAATATTCAATCCCGAGAAGAAGTGACGAATATCCACAGGCCCCGCAATAACAGGAAGCCCCTGTAAACGGATGACTACAGCCATGCTGAGCTCAAACCACAGCAATAATGACCTGCAGACAAAAAGGTACACATAATAGCAAGTCTTACTTTTGTAATATCTTAGCACAAACTAAACCTTTAATTACTAGTTTCTGTCTCATTCAAGATTTATGAATGAAAGCAAGACTCAGGTTCACAAAACATTAATCCTATCTTATTCTTTAGAAATCATGGGAAGAACTTTATCTCAACTAAAAAAAGGAAAAACAACTTCTTCCTCAAAGAAACATCCCATATCACCTGCCCTGCACAATCCAAATGCCAAAAAAGAAAAAAGAAAAAAGGAAAAAAATCAAATCTTCCATGGCATGGCTTCAGCCTGCCAATTGCTGCTTCATACCAAGACCAAACTCTTAGTAGTTTGACTTAGAAATCTCTCTTACACTGAAAAGTCTTAACTGATAGAATATTAAAAGACAAAAATAAAAACTTTAGGATTAAAATAATTCACCAACCATGATGAATTTTGTTCTCAGACAAGTTCTATCAGTGGATGATTTCTGCTCACCAATGTAAAACTACCTAGCAATGGCGCACTGTAGATCAGACATAAAGAGCAGAAGCCATGAGCACTCAGGTGGACAATTCTATTTTTCCGGGTAGAGTTCTGTGAGAAAAGCCATGATCTTTGACAAGGCTCAGTGAAAAGCATTATGCTCTAGACAGCTTACCTGTTTGTTTATTTTTTTTTTCTTGAAGACCTGATAATTCTGTAAAACCAACTTAACTGTGGAAAGAAAATGAAACATAATTAATGCCTGCTCCATCTGTATTTTGTCTTAAACAATGCCAGATTACTGTAGAATGTCCATTTCAGTGGCTATAACACAACAGTGAAGCACTGTAAGGAACCACAATTATGGGCACATTTTTATGAAGTATTCTTCTTTGTTCCAAGGGCAAATCAGGTCTCCTTCAGCAAAAAGCCACATACTATGCCTTTGCTTAAATATTTTTTTAAGTAATCTGATTGATTCCACTTTAGAAGTGGAAAAGAAAATAGACAATGAGAATTGTGGTCAGCAAATGCTGAAAATATGCTTGAAATTAATTGATCATCAACTGTTCCACAATGAATAGCTGAAACTCAAGAGCTCCAAGACCGTTAAGAGGAAAACCCTCCATTACTTCTCTTCACAAAAGGAACAAAAATCCAGCTCATGATATGATTATACTAACATTCAACTCTTCTTCCCTTCCTCCTTTTTGAAACAAAGCAAAATAAAGCAACAATCCAACCATTCAAAGCACTAAGAAAACCATAAAAGACAACGCCTGAAATCCTTCTGTAAAACACATGTATGTAAAACCACAAATCCAATCCAACCAAGTGTCACCAGCTGAGACACTTGTAGACATGGGATACACAGTGCCTAATTTTCAGACAGAGCCAAGCTTTCAGGCACCATCTCCTTTTAAAGAACTAGTCTTCGTTAAAACCTTGAAACAATTTCTACACTATCACTAAAATCAAATAAGCTTTTACTGACCAAGAACATAATATAGACTAGAACTCCTACAGATAATTACTGTTACAAATGTGATTAACTAAAAAAACCACTACATACCAGTTACTCATCAAATCAGTCAGAGCAGCAAGCATCTGTACAATACAATCTTAATTTCAAAAACAACCAAATGCACTTGTTTACAAAGGGTTCTAAATAAACTATATTTAAAAAATCAAGTGAAATACAGTAACATCAATTAATTTGGAATATTTTACATTTGCATATCACTTCAACTTTACAGGGAATATTCCTCACAATAATTCTGTAAGATAGGTTGTACAAATAGTTTTATCTCCATCATAAAGAGAGAGATGCAGTTTACAGAAAAACTCAAGCAGGTTGAAGTGACTTTCCCCATGGTCACACAAGTAAGTGCCAGGGTCAGAATTGAAATCAGGCCTTCTATTCCAAGGCCAGTACCCTTTATACTACACCAAACTTACTCTCAATGAAGGGGGTTTAAAGGAAGGGCAGTATAAATTAGTCAAAAGTTCAAATTATGGAATTTTTTAGAAAAGTGGTTTTACTACTTTGAAAACCAAGCAAAACTAAAAGTATGTCCAATTAAATGTCTTCTGTAATTAACTTTATATTTTAAAAAACTGAAACTTGGAAACTGTTTGACTCACACCCTAACCCTTTAATATTTTCATGACAGAAATATTTAACTTAGTCTTTGTCTTGAATTAGGATGAATTTCAAATTAATGAAGTTTACTGTAACTATACTAGCCACCAAGAAAAAAACTGCCAGGAATATTCCTAGTCTTTTCTTTTTATAAAGCAATATCTAGAGCATTCTAAAATAGTTATAAACATTCTACGCAAGCATCGCTGGCATTGAATCTATGCATAACTACAGAATTCTCTAGTGTGCACAATGTCCAAAAAGCTTT